>JAJQOW010001477.1:0-47008 GCA_037975125.1 Latrodectus hesperus
ATTACCAGAGTTAAAAATGTTGATAACATTTTTCCTTCTACCAGTAAGAACCAGTTAACATTGAATCAAAAACATTTTTTTGTCCACAAACAATATTAATTTAAGAATGTCAATATTTGTAAATAATTTTTTAATTTTGCTCAAATTTTATAAGCAAATAAGTATTTCATGTTTATCACAGATTGATGGTCATTCAACAGATAAAGAAAATCATTCTGTGTAAAATTTATTTTTACTAAGTTGTACTAAGCAATTTTTTTTAAAAAGTCAGAAACCAACCAATAGTTCCGATACAGGAGATCCATGATTATTTATCACAACCATTTCTTTATTTTAAATAAGCATAAAAAATGTTATTATTAAATATTTAAGATTGTTTGAAATAGTAAACAGACTATTAATTATGATAATGCAATGTAAAAGTGCTTGTTAAAATGCTTGAATGCTATGTTAATAAATATATCATGAAAATATCTTTCAACAACTTGTATAGATAATACACCACAATGTTTTTTTAAATTTGTTAAAATATTAGATTCTTCTTGGAAGTTTAAATTCCTAAAGATTATTTTTAAAAGCATAGTTGTTATAGAGAAATGTCAGCTTCTTTATAATCTGTTCCAAGAAACAAATATATTTTGATCTTTAGAAAGCATACTTATTCAGTGAAGAAAATAAAGTTTTTAGGAGACTAAGTTACATTTTTCTCAATTGGAAAACTAATATTTTGAATGACATAAGACCAGTAACATTTGTCTGTTTTAATAAAGGTTTCTTGTCACTTAAAAAAAAGTGCGTGTTCTTATTTCTAAAGAAACTGTTCCTAGAAGAAGTTTTCCAAGGAAAAAAAACCATTGGAACTATTCACATAAAAATGGTAGCTATCTGGCTGCATCAGCAATCTATCAAATTTTCTCCCTTTCGGCAAATGAGAAAACTGTGTTTATTTTTTATGAGTACAATAGGGAAATATATTCAATCAAGGATTTGGGAGTGAATTTATCTTGAGGAAAATCTGTTAGAACAGATAAAATTTCATAATAAAACTATTACTTTCTGGAAACATTTTTACTATAGAATACTGAAAACAATTTAGATGGACTACTTTTTGCAAAGTATATAATTCATAACATTGAATATAAATTTGTAGCCTCTCTCTATTTATTTATATACCTTTCATTTATGCTATATTTTATGTTAAAATGTGTTCCAAAGTTTATCAGAGGGGAGATTTTAGATTAGTCTTTTGATCTTGGAATTGTTTATGTCATAAGTAAAGAAAATAGTTAAATGAAAGTAAAAATTCATTACTGGATAATTTATGAATGTAAATTTTGTGACAAAAGAATTTATATATTTGCTTCATATTTAAATGATTGTTATGTATTCCTTGTTTATAATTTCTAAAATAAACTATAAATTTAAATGAAAACACTAACAACTCTTAATCAAAAAACACACACAAATATAAGCTTCTTCAAGATTTTTTTATTTCTTAATTATGTATTGTCATGGTATAGGTATATGAATACTTTCTTACTAAAGCTGAATGTTTACTTTTATACATCTGCATGAAGTGTGAATGTGCTCATTCAATTAAAATTTAAAAATTAAGTAACATTCTCTTTTCCAAATAATATAAATACTTATAACATAATATTACCAAAAGTTATCAGGTAATCAAATGATGGTAATAAAAAACAATCTAATGCTAACATAATATCATATTTTATTTTCCTAATATAACTTAAAAGTTTAAAATAATGATAAGTATATGAGATCTTAAGTAAGAATAAATAATTTTGGCATTTTGTGATTTGTAGCTTTCGCTTGTTTAAAAGCGCAAGATTTTGACACCACAAAATTAATACATTTATTACAACCATTGAATAATTTCAAATACAAAACATTTTAATGCAAAATAATTTCATAACTATAAATCTTTTTGACAATGCAAATAAATTTTGCGTCAAGATATTATATGTTTTATATAAATCGTAAGAAAGAAATATTAAAAATAATATAAAGCACTAGTAATTAGTTGTAAATAAGAAAATTTAATGATAATACCATCTCAGGTATATTGGAAAATTTTGTGAAAATATAATTAACGATCTCTCTGTTCGCTATTAAACTACTACTTTCTGTTACAGAAAGTCTCAAAAGATCATATTGGAATATTTCTTTCGATATTCCTTCTGAATTTCCTAAATAAAACTGCAAACTTCAATAGCAAATATTTATGTTGCAAGTGCATTGTAGATCAGTATGACGGCTTAAACGAAAAGCTCCAAATATATTTTACTTTGAATACAATTGAATACACAATGAATGACTTGACAAACACCTGTTTGAGAAATATTTCTAAAATATACATCTTACAGATTTTCTTTTTTTATTCAAGCAATAAATACTAACTTATTGTTCATTATTCAATCAACCAATCAAAGTATCCAAATGAGTCACCTTTGAGCTTTCCAAGAAGTTAAACACATTTCAAGGGGTGATTAAAAAGTGCCAATTTATATGTAAAACTTGTAATTGAACAATTCACGTAATATTACTTTAGCTTGTGTATTACATTTGGAATTTCCCAGCACATAGAAAATACCTTTTTACTCTTTCAGATATCAAAACTTTTACTTCACATAATTTATCTCCACAGTTTTTAATATACAAAAATCTACATGTTATTTTAAATACTAGGTACTATGATATAAAACTCCAGAGAAAATGGGAAAAAGTCATTTATCATTTATTATTTTATTTAAGAACTGAAAATTGTTGTCATTTATCTCAAAATAAAAATACAATTGTTAAAGCATAGTACTGAAGGAAGATTGAAGTCAATTTACTAACATCTTCAAACAAATATTACCCAAATTAGAATAAATGTGAAAAAAGCAGTGTTATTTCTGACAAAGAAAAATTGTCGGATATTAAATTTTTCCTGTTAAATATTAATTTACATGAATCTTTCCCATTGTAGAAAATGATTTAGTAGATAATTTTGAGTATATAACAAAATTATGGTATTCAAAAGTCACATAGAGATGTAAAACTCAAGGAAAAATTGATACTAGCTAAAAAAAGAATTATTGACTTAATAATGATTATTCATAAAAATTTATATACAAAGACCTCATATTTTAAATCATGCATAACATTTGAATAAACAATAATTTTGTTATATTAAATACTGTTATAATTATAATGTTTTAATGGATTAATTGATTTTGATCAATATTTTTATCGCAGTGATTTAACATAAAAATTTTAAAATTTTTATAACTAATAATTTATATATTTTTACTCCATTGGTTATAAAATTTTAATAGTATGCTTTATTTTATTTAATTTTAAATCCTAATTAGTTTTATTTCTTCTTAATTAGTTTCAAATCTTAATTATAATAAAATTTAAAATATTCAAAATAAGGAGTTAAAAATAGGATTCTTGAATTGAATTATATAGAAAATAAATGTATATATTAAAAATTATTTTCAGGCTAATAAGTAAGGGTTTTAAACGGGAAAAAAAGAACACAGTTATAAACTATATAAATTCAACTAATAAATGATACCTATTTTTAACTATGAATAAATAGTTTCTAAAGTGTCGTAAAGTTTTTAAATAAAACAAATAAATTACTATGCAAAACAAATTTTTCAATACAAGCCCGGTGTTTTAAATAATACAAAACTTATTTCCCTAGCTAAACTCATTCATATGGAAAATAAGATAAATGATATTTATACTGACAAAATAAAGCTAAAATAGAAAACATATAAAAATGATGTAATTGCTTTTATTTGAATTTCGCTAGTTTCGAACAGTTTCTTTTATATTTCAAAATAAAAACTACGGAACAGGGGCTTAACTTTAGCTTCCTACGAAACTTAGGAAGACTTCCGTTTTTTAGACTTTAAGCCTCATTCTCGAGAAAAATGTACTGAATTCTAATCTACATAAAGAATATAAATTGTCTAAATATTTGTTTAGTTTTTATTGTTTTGTTTTTTCATTGTCATGTTTTGTCCAATTACAATCTTTGCATGTTTTCTATTTTTCAAATAATAAGAGATGTATAGTAAAAATTAACTGAAAAGTTCAAAGCTATGCACAAAAATGCTTAGTTTTTACTTTATGAACACTTTTCAAGATGCCTATTCAATATATTCATGTAATTTATAATATTTATTTATTCATAAATAAATATTAGGAGATTTAATTTCCAATTGAAATTAATCCCTTTATTGGAATGGTAATAAGAAACCAATTCTTTCAGCCGATAAAGTACAATATTACTTTACATTATAGTAAATTAGCAGAATCAAAACAGTATTTCTTCCAACTCAGTCAATAAATGAAAATGTCTACTTATTTATTTTTATAAATTCATTTGAAGACGAATATTTTTCTTTCTATATATTATTACATAGATTAATTTTTTTCTAAGCTAATGAGATGTTGGAAAGTTTTAACATTGATTGTCTAAAATAATTTTAAAAAGATATAATAATGCAAATATATATAAAAGAATTTTTTTTTATTTTATGTATTCTCCAGAGTTCAAAATGAAATAATTTTTTCTATTTGTAATTTAAATTTTTTAATTTAAATCCCAATATTTAACTTAAAATGTTCTTTAAAGTGAAATATTATAAAAAATATATTTTTTGTCATAAATGTTGATAGCTATTATTGAAAAAAAATAAATATTTTTTTCTTAAGTACTTGAGAATGTATACAAATGCTTTCAATGAATTTATTGTTTATATGTATGATATCTGGGTAAACGCTTGTTTCATGCTTATCAGAAGCCACCTGGCAAAAATTTTTATTATGTATGCATTTTATTATTTTTTACTAGTTTGCTATATTTACTTATCTTGAAGACAACAATATACATTCCAATGTCATTATGAATGAAGAACTAATTATTATGCAGTTAAGTGAAACTATTAATAATATATTTCAATCCATTAAACTGAAAGTAATCCTAAAAAATATAAAACTATTGACATGAATAAAGAAAGTAATTATAATATTTGCTTTCTTTCTTAATATACATTATTATTTGCTTTTTTTGCCTTCATTTCTTTTCTTTCTTAATTTAAATCTTCATTTCCAGTATTGATAATTTGCTAATTCCCTATGAGGAAAATTATAGACAGCGATAATTATTGCTCAAATACTCCAAGGATTATACAAAGAAATTAATCTTTATAAGGTGAATTAAAATAACTTTTAAGTAGTTCTAAAGTTAACATTTGAATTTATAATTTTTTTTAAATATTTACTTTAATTTTTTTCTAATTTTTATTTATATAATTTCTTAAAAATATTAAACTTATTTACCTAATAAAAGTAAATATCAATGCACATTCTGTAAAATGGAATATGAAGGAAATATATATTGTGAAACCGTCTGATATTTAATCGTATACATAGCTTAGTCTGAGTACATTAGCAGATCATAAGCAAAGAGTACGATTTCTGTACACTTTTTAAGAACAGAACAAACCTTAGATGCCTGTTGTAAATTATAATTACAACACTGTAATGTATTGATATGTCTCTTTTGGAAGATGAAATTTTGTGTTGATAATATGACATGAAAAAAACCAGATAACTTAATATTTAAAACTTTACATTACCGTGCTGGTCGTACATTACATTATTTACTTGCTTAACTAAGTGTTTAGGAAAGAAAGAAAATCAAGATGGCATCACACATTTGAAGCAAGTACATTAAAAGTAACGCAAACAAAGTAATTTTCTTTGACATCATATTATGTATTTTTTATTATTCGGCATTAACAAAACTTTATTTTGTAAGAATATTTATTTTCTGATTTGTATAATACGGATATATATATATATATATATATATATATATATATATATATATATATATATATATATATATATATATATATATATATATATATATATATATATATATATATTATATATATATATATATATATATATATATATATATATATATATATATATATATATATATATATATATATATATATATATATATATATATATATATATATATATATATATATATATATATAGAACTTTCAGACAAAATTAAACTTCTAAATAACATCTTATATTTTAACATGAATTATTTTTTAAGTACTTGAAAGATTTTGAAACTAATATATATATTCTATAGCTCTGTATATTTTTGGTGTATGTATTCAAATATATATATTACAGATATATATATTTTGATATATACATAATATATATATATATATATATATATATATATATATATATATATATATATATATATATATATATATTTTGATATATACACAATATATATATATATATATATATATATATATATATATATATATATATATATATATATATACAGTGATCTTTTTTAAAGGGACAATGTTTGAGCGCCCTGTAGCACTATCTAATATAACCGAAATGGCACCAAACTTGGTATTTAATTAAATCAAGACATGAGAAAAAGGATCCGTAAAAGCATTCAGTTCCAAAAATCGCTGCTAGGGCATTTTGTAGCGTTTTGCAATGCATAAAATGTGAGAAATAAAAAATACTGACACGTGCAATCGTTTAGTTAAATTATTATGTTTATTTATTACATTAACTTCCCCGGTGAGGAATTAGACCACATTCAATGTAAGCACCGTTCTCAGAAATAACACCGTGCATTCTGTGCACAACGTTCTCCACAGCCGTAACATATGACGAGGAATATTCCGCACTGTCTTTGTTATGTTGTCCTTTAGAATAGACAAATTTGATACTCCACCAACATAAACGCACGTTCAGGTAACGTGAGACACAAGGCCACTGGAGCTCGTTTACTTCAGCTGAGATTATTTGTCGGAACTGCTGACAAGTTGCTTTTATAGCCCCTATTAATGGCGCTGTCATTGCACATCATTTGCATTTTTCTTTGATACTCGTGCTTTATGCAAATTCTCGTTTTTATAAGTTACAGTAGCGACAAAAATGGACTAGCGGCGATTTTTGGTACTGATATTTATTTTACGGAATCCTTTTCCCTATGTCTTGATTAGTTTAAATTCCAAGTTTGGTGTGATTTCGGCTATTAGATCGCGCTACAGGACGCTCCAAACACTGTCACTTTAAAAAAGATCACCCTGTATATCTATATACACTACTGGCCATTAAAATTGCTACACTAGGAAGGAATGCAAATAACAGAACGATATTTATTGGACACATACATTATAGTGGAAAGAACAAGTGATTAGATTTACAGGAAATTAGGATGTATAGATCTTGAGAAAACAGTACCTAGAGCAGCCACCTCTGGCTGCAATAACAGCATTTATCCGCCTAGGCATGGAGTCAAACAGAGATTGCATGGAATAAACGGGGATCTCAGTCGATGCAGCTTCAACACTATGCCACAGTTCATCGACAGTAGTGGATGGTGAGTGAATCGCTCGCCAATCGCTCGCGACCATTGACCACACGTTCTCAATTGGTGACAAATCAGGAGAACATGCTGACCAGGGTAACAGTCGAACCTGTTCCGTATCAAGGAAGTTCAGAACAGTACGGGCAACTTGCGGTCGGGCATTATCCTGTTGAAACAAAGCATTAGTGAGGCCTCGAAGATAGGGCAGAGCCACCGGCCTTAACAAATCGGAAATATACCGTTTGCTGTTCAAAATGCCGGTAATGCGAACAAGAGGTGATCGAGACGTGTATCCAATGGCACCCCATACCATCACTCCAGCAGATGGGCCAGTATGGCGATGTCCAATGCAAGCTGGCAATGCGCGTTCTCCACGATGCCTCCAAACACGGATGTGGCCATCATGGTCCTGTATACAGAACCGAGATTCATCTGTTAAGATGACGTGATGCCATTCCCGCGTCCAGGTCCGTCACTGATCACACCATTGAAGGCTCTCCTGATTGTGACACAGCGTCAGTGGTAGCAGAAGTCATGGTCGTCGTGCAGACAATCCATGCTGCTGCAAACGTCGTCGAACTGTTCGAGCAGAAACTTGTTGCCTTGCAAATGACTCCATTTCTCGACTCAGGGTTCGTGACGTGGCTGTACGATCCCTTGTGACCATGCGGATAAGATGTCTGTCTTCTCTCTTGTTAGTAATGGGGGTCACTGAGATCCTACATGACGTTCCGTATGATTATCCTGAACCCATCGATTCCATATTCTGCTAACAGTCATGGGGTCTCGACCGACGCGAGCAGCAATATTGCGGTAAGATAAACCGCAATCCCGGTAGGCTATAATCCTTCCTCGATCAAAGTCAGACACGTGCTGATAGGCATTTCTTCTTCTTACTCGAGGCATTACAACAACTTTCTCTGCCGAAAACAACATTGAAACGGAAATTGAGTATGAGAAAACTGCTGTCAAATCTCTGGTTTTATACACATTGTAGATGTTGCTACTGTTACCTGCTTTGTATGAATGCGCTGAAAACCCAATCATTTGCATATCACAGCAAGTTCTACCTGTCATGCAAATTTCACGTGTGTGATGTGCCGCTTTCCTGGTGTATCAATTTTAATAGCCGGTAGTGTATATATATTTCTGTGTGGTGTGGGTGTTCGTGTATGTGTTTGCGTGTTTAACAGAAATGTTATTAAAGTTTGTCAACTCTTTTTTAATATTTAATTATATTATAACGTAAAATTATTATTAATGCAATTTTTATTGATATATTTAAAATGATTTTCTTATCGTATATGTTAAAAACTTAACTTTTGAAATAGTTAGCTTCATTATTATTATAGCAATAAAAGAAAAAATGATGTATAAAGCAAACTTACTAATTTTTTCATTAACATAAAAAGGTAAAACAATTATAAAGTACATACAAACTGAAAAAGAATGTAATACAAGATTGTGGCTAATATAAAACAATACATTTCGTTCTAAAAATATTTTATTGAGAAATAAATTAAAATTAATTATAATCCTAAAAAAATTCCTCTCGAAATATTTATTTGGAAATAAATTAAAACCATATTCATAAAAAACAAACATGGAGATTCAATATATTGTTCTGAAGTAACATGTATTATGTATATCATAATTTATAATTTCTAATTTTTTAGACCTAAAATATTCCTTCTTACAACAGAAAAAATATTATCAGCATTTATATTGGTTTTATTTCTGAAATATTTTAGGTCTTCTGTAACTTAAATCTTATTTATAAGTTTCATGTCACAGATATTTCAAGATGGCCAGAAATGAAAAACTAGATTAAAAAACTTTCCTTAAACTTTAAGCATTTCAAGAAACTTCACCTTTAGGCTTATAGATAGAAAGCCTTTACTCTCAAAATATTTCCCTGTATATAACTAAATATATATGTGCGCATTGAGACATTTATTTATGTACACTTCAGTCAGTTTTATAATTACTTATTCATTGTTATGTTGTTAATATTAAAGATTGAAACTAAATTGATATCTTTTGAAATTCATTAAAAACATATTTTATTTTGTAATGCACAAACTTAAATATTTTAATATTTATTCGTGTTGCAAGTTAAATATTTGAAATTTAATGTAAAGAAATATGTTATTTTTGAATGCGCAAAAGATATTACATGGAATATAATATTTATGTTGTAAAATCAAATATAAGATTTTACTCTCATAAATCATACATTCTTATAAATGATTTGATATTTAATACAAAATCTTATGATTATTTCAAATAAATTCTATGTGGAATAAGCGTTAATTAGATACATCCGGCATTCCTTTCTGTTATGAAATAAATTATTGTGTTAACAAGTATTTCCGCTAAAGTTTCTCTCTCTCTCTCCCTCAGCAATAAAAATTCAATAATTTGCCTATAAACTGTTGAAAGATTATTTTTCAATATTTATTAAGAAACATTTCTTTTTGAGAGAAAATATGCTAATTTGAAATCTGAGTGTAAAGGAGATTAATTTGCGTGTAAAGAGACAATTTATGAAAAAAAAATTTCTCCAGGAATAAAAGCACTGAGAAATTTAACCAGAAAAAAAGTTTTAAATCACTTTACTTAAAATTATCTTTTGCAATATCAACTTGTTTTCTTACAAATATTAATATTATATTGTGTTTTCACAATACGTTATTATATTTTCCTAATATGAAAATCATTAATTTTCACAATACGTTTACTTTTTATCAATGAAATTATTCTTTGTACTTAACGATATATGAAGAATAAATATAAAATCTTTTACTATCTAGAGAATTTATATATAAATAATGAACTCAAGAGTTTCCTTTACAAGCTTTTCTGAGACAACATTAATTCAACATCCAAAAATATCTTTCAAATTCAATTGAATAAAATTCCAAATATTTTCTCAAAAAAAGAATATAAATTTAGGAGCATGATTTCGATTGAAAAAAAGCATAAGATTATTTATCAAGGTGTCATTTGTATCCTAATATTATAATGTTTTTTTTTTCTTATATACAAGCATTTTTACAGAATTAAAAATAAAGTATTTTCATTTGTATAAGCAGCAGTTAAATCAAAAAACAATTAAGAGAGTTATGTGACAATTAGAAAGTATTGTGATTTCATGGTCTTACCTTAAAGGAAGTTAATCATGTATGTATATATATATATATATATATATATATATATATATATATATATATATATATATATATATATATATATATATATATATATATATATATATATATATATATATATATATATATATATATATATATATATATATATATATATATATATTATATGTGTGTGTGTGTATGTATATATAATTGAATGAAAACTTTGGATAATGACTACCTTTATAAATGAAGCAAGATCTATTTTTGAAGTTTTATTTTTATAGCAAATATTTTTATTTTATGCTGCCATTTCTTCTCTGATATCTTTGCATAAACTCTTATATCTAATGTATAGAGCATTTGATCTGACATCAAAATAATTCCCTGTGCGTATTGTCTGAAATTACATTCTTAATTTAAATAAACATTAGTAGTTAAATTGTGTGAAACTAATAAAAAAATTAATTTTATTAGAAAAACAATACATCTCATTTACTTATATTACATAAAATATTTGCTTAAAATGGATGCATTTAGATGATGAGATAAATAAAATGTCAAATGAATCAGTCATTAAAATCAATTAAGACATTTTAAACTTTGCATCTATTACAGTCATATAAGCCGAAATGAATGTAAACAAAAGTTTACTTATATACATTTAATGTCTTATTTTTTTCTTTCTGTACAAACAATCATCAGTTACCTTCCTACAGAAAATATTTTTAAGCTTATTAGAATGCAGTGATCACAAAAGACTTAATTATTATGTATATAATATCATCATAGAAATGTATACATTATTACACTATGCGTACAATTTATTTATCTTAAATTGATAGTAAAATTAGAATGACCTTTTGAAATTGTTATTAAAAGTGCACAAAATACATAGTTTATACTTAAATGAAATCATTATTTTATAAAAATATAAAAATGAACGAAAAATTTGAAAATAAAAAAATGAATTTTAAAATAATAATTTAATCCATAAAAAAAAGAAATATATGTATTTTTGAATGTTAATGAACATTAAAATTTATTTTAATGAAGAAGGTTGAAAATAATAATTATTTTTAATTTTGTCAACCATTAAAAAAGATTTTAATATTAGTTTTGCTTTGTTTATGGAGATAGTACGTTATATTACGAATCATTCCTGTAATATATATATAAAAAAACTATAAAAAAATCCTTCCATTTAATTTACATTTAGGAAAAATTTTTATCTAGCACATTTAATGAAGAATTTGAATTCATTGTCCTAGTCATAATTATAATACAAAATATTACATAATACAATTTCATTTATTTAGACAACAAAACTTAAAATATTAAAAATTCATTATAATTATTTATAAATCTTAAGATTTAAACTTAAGATACTTAAGTACAAAAAAAGCTTTTTCCTAAATGTTAAAGGAAAAATTTGGTATTAAAAGAAAATGCCATTTTGATAAGCTTTATTTTATAAACTACAGGGTGATTATAAAAAAACTTTGCCAACATCTGCACTTCTAGCGTCCACTCTATTTAACCGATCAAGATGATATTTCAAATATAGTTCTTTTGAGATATGCGCTCGAGATTCTGTGAATGGCAACACAGTGGCATTCGCGGTTACAGTTATAGTGACAGAAACTTGAAATTTTCGAATGGCAACGTCTACTTTTTACCATCGCAAAAAGTTCAGCACATGCGAAAACCCTAAATAGCGTTGAAACGGTACCGATATGTCTAAAAACGGACGTGTTCTGCAAACACAAAAAAGAGTTCTGAAAACCGGCCAATAAAACACGATCTGGGCGCACGCAATAAATTTGCATGTGACAGAGTCAAGAAACCAATCACAGAATGCCGGTCGCCAGATATTCAGCGTAGGAAACCTATAAAATACCAAGCGGGTATGCGAAGTCGTCATTCGGGAACTCGCACATGCCGACGATATGAGTCTTCCTAGGAAAGTTCGCGGTGAATTGATCAAACTCTATTACCAAAATGGGATGAACGCTGCGGAAGCCTTGCGTGTGTATCGCCGCAATCATCGACAACGACGCGGCCCATGTACTCTGCAAGTTCTGCGTGATTTAGTGCGGAAATTCGAAGATACAGGCTGCACCTGTGACAAACAGTGCTCCGGACAGCCAACTGTTTCTGAGGACGTTGTCATGGAAGTGCACCATACAGTGACTGCAGGACACACAGAAACCGCAAGAGGCATAGCGCGCGTGTTGGATGTTCCGAACTCAACGGTCCGCAAGCTCTTGCGCTCGGTACTTCACATGTTTCCCTATCGGTTCCAGCGCGTCCAGATGTTGGAGCCGGGTGATCCACAACAACGTCTGGACTTCGCAAATGCATTTTTGTTACGATATGATGCGGATAACGACTGGCCACTTCACATACTATGCGGCGCATTTCACCTTAAATGGCAGCATTAACACAAAGAATTGTGTGCACTGGGGAGAGACGAATCCTCATGCTGTGGCGCCAGTACCATTATTTGACGCCTAAGTGACTGCGTGGTGCGGCATTACAGCTACATTTGTTCTGGGCCCGTTCTTCTTTGAGGAAACGACCCCGACTGGCCCTGCAACATGTTCTGTAACGGGCCCTCGGTATGCAGCCATGCTGAAAAATTATGTCTTACCGGAGTTGCGTCGGCTGAATGCACTCAATGACATTGTTTGGATGCAAGATGGCGCACCTCCACATATAGCGAGGTCAGTTAAAAGGCTCCTGGATCAGCATTTTGGTGATCGCATCATCTCACGCTGTTATCCTTTTCCGTGGCCTGCGCGATCCCCAGATCTGACGCCTATGGATTTCTGGTTTTGGGGCTATCTCAAATCCAGAGTTTATCTGTGCAATCCTCAAACATTGTCGGACTTAAAGGATTCTGTACGGCGTGAGATTGGAAACATCCCTCGTGCCATGTTGCGTGCTGCGATATTGTCCACCGTCTCCCGCATGCAATGCGTAATTGCCTGTGATGGCACTCATGTGGAAAATGTTTGAAATTAATAAAGATTTTTTTCTCTATGTGTTATCATCATTGAGCAGTGTCTTGTCTCTGTCGTATGCATTATTCCTCCGTGCGCCTTGAAGAACTGTTTGTATGTGTATAACACGTCGGTTTTCGGACATATCGGTACCGTTTCAACGCTATTTAGGGTTTTCGCATGTGCTGAACATTTTGCGATGGTAAAAAGTAGGCGTTGCCATTCGAAAATTTCGAGTTTCTGTCACTATAACTGTAACCGCGAGGGCCACTGTGTTGCCATTCACAGAATCTCGAGCGCATATCTCAAAAGAACTATATTTGAAGTATCATCTTGATCGGTTAAATAGAATGGACGCTAGAAGTGCAGATGTTGGCAAAGTTTTTTTATAATCACCCTGTATATTATAGTTTGTTAGATTAAATTTGAAATAATGTGAGTTTATACGAAGATTGCTTTAATAAAACGTTTTAATAATTCATTGTTCGAACCACATTGTTCTTTAAGTAATGAAAAATTGTCAATTCAACTTGTTTAAGTGACAATAATATTTCAAGCAAAATTCAATAGGTATCCAAACAATTATATTTTAAAATTGAAACACCCATCTCAATGTACATATTTTTACATAAATTTTTCTGATGTTTGACACACCTTCTGATTTGTATTAATACGTATGATGCAGTTTCACCAAATAATCTAAAAATACATATTATATTTAAATTGTATTTGTATTATTGCTTAATTTATAATTATTAAGAACTAAGCATACACACACACACACACACACACACACACACACACACACACACACACACACACACACACACACACACACACACACACACACACACACGCACGCACGCACACACACACACACACACATATATATATAAATATATATATATATATATATATATATATATATATATATATATATATATATATATATATATTTATATATATATATATATATATATATATATATATATATGGAGAGAGAGACTTCTGTAAAGTATGTCTCCTGGACAAAATCAATAGCCAGAGTAGCCACCATTGTTAGAGATCAATGCTGCCACACGCCTCGCCATTAACTGTAAGAAACTTTGGATGTGTTTTTGGGGTACAGAAGACGAAGTAGCTTCCACACGTTGACAATGTTGATCTGGCGTGGCAGCTGGGGCTATAATCTGGGTCAACCATTGTGAAACCATAGACCACTTGTTTTCTATTGGCGAAAGATCTGGAGAGCAATCCGGTCAGGGATGTAATTCAATCTGGTGATTAACGAAAAACCCTTGGGCAATGCGTGCCATGTGTGGTCGCGCATTATCTTGTAGAAATATGGCTGTGGGCAAGCGTAAAAGTAAAGAAGACAACTGGCTCCTACATCTCGGATATGTAGCACTGTCTGTTTAAAGTACTGGCAATGCATACTAAAGGAGTGCGAGAGTGATATCCAATATCACCTCATGCCATAATACCCGGTGCAGGACCACTGTGACTGTTCATAAAGCAGATGTTCAGCATCCTCTCTCTAAGGTGTTACCAAACTCGAATGTGACTATCTAAGTGCTGCAGACAGAAGCGTGACTAGTCAGTAAAGACAATTTCCCGCCATTCTGCTGTTTACATCCTTCTTTCTTAACACCATTGGGGCGGATATGTCTGTGGCTCTGCGTCAAGTGTAGACGAATTAATGGGCGTCTTGCGGACCGACTCTGCTGTAAGCGGCTTCACGTGGTACGCGAAGACACTGGATGATACGTTACAGACTAAATGTGCTCTGTTCGTGATGTGACTGAGGGATATATCACTGCCATTCGAACAATTTACCTGTATGCACGTGAAGTGGTGCACTGAGGTGAATACCATTAAACACGTCGATCCGTCATACGCTCCTACTCAGAAGTTTGCATTTACAGTGGCCAGTAATGTATATATATATATAGTTTCACTCCATACATTATAAATATAGTCATTTTAGGTTAGTTAATAATATTTTTTTTTAAATAAATAAAATTGTTCTTGAAATGTATGAGTTGTACTAAGCAGGATAAAAAAAATCAGAAAATGTAAATATACAAGAAATATAAAATATAATGATTCATTTAGGATTGACAGAATATTTTATTATTATAGACTGCATATTATTTATATTAAGAAAATGAGTATGGGTATTACATTTGTGTCAGTGTTTCTATATATTTCTAAAATTAAAATAAAAAATTATATCAATAGTAATATTAACTTCTTAAATTTTAACACTTTGACTATTTTAATTAAAAGAAAATTCATACTGGAATAACAATATGAAATAAATAGCATTGTTTTTTATCCCATAAAAATATATTCTGCAGATAATAGTATTATTTACAAGAATATTTATTTTCTATAAGAAAGAGAAGATTTAATTTTGAATAAATAATGAAATCCTTATCTGAACAATATCATGTAGTAAAGATCTTTGCAAATTTTTACAGTTAAGAAAAGCTCAGAATTTCTTGAAAAGTAAACAATTATATACATTAATAACTGATTGTAGGTAAAACTAATTACTTCCTTAATGAAATTAAATTTTGAATACAAAAATATAGAGGGAAATCTAAATAAGAATCTTTCCGAATTTTGTTTACTTTACACAGTTATTGAGTAAAAGCTGAAAACTCTTCTTCAGTTAAAAGCTGAAGTCTCTATATTATGTAAAAATTGAGCATGTACTTCATTACAGAAATATGCTTAAATGATAAAATTACGATTTATTGCCATAGTATTACCATGTATCGATTGTACTCAGATCAATTTTACATCTTCACATTAAAATAGATGGGAAGCGAAGCTGACATTATAATTAAAGTTTGAATAATAATGATTACAAGTATAAGAAATCATTCATGAAAATCCAAAATATTTTTCTAAGATTTCCTTTTATTTCTAAATTATATTATATTTAGATCTAATCCTAAGTATCTTATTTTGAATCAAATTAATATAAAAGACAATAAAATACAGAAAGGTATAAAGTTAAGTAAATAACCTATGATAAATTTGATTTAGGATTATATTTAGTACTTTTAATATATTAATAATTCGGAATCAATTTCTTTGAGCTCACAAAAACTCATAAAATAACATATGAAAATATCAGAGAAAAGCTTTTTAATCACATTAATTTTCTGCTAAGCAAAAATGAAAGAAAGAAAATTGTATATGAATGATATTGGATAAAGGTACATACACAAATTTTTTTCGATGAAAAAATTAATCTTTATTGGAATTTAAAAATTTGCTTACATTACATTTTAATTACTTAAAAATATTTCTGTAAAGCAATTAAATCTCAAACTTTAAGAACAAAAAGAAAAAAATCAGTATTTATTTACGAATACGAAGGATAAATTTACAGATAAAAATTTATTTTATTAATAATTAAGTAGGAAGAAATTTATTTATAAAGGTAAAACATATTTATTAAATGTTCTTCTTAGATGTGTAAAATAAAATATCTAACAAAATATAGTAGTTGAAAATCCTATTTTATGTAAAGAATTCAAACATAAGCAATAGCACGGTTGTCATATCTGATATATGAATCAAAAACAAGAATGAAATATTTGTTTTCTAAAATATAGGATATAAATAAATACCCTAGATTTACAACTGTGTTTTATACTATATTTTGAGGTATTCTTATAAAGAAGCGTAACTTTTTAAAATTTCTAACGATATTTATTCATGTTGCATCACCCTTCTGGGCTTCTATTTATTTTGAAATGGGATTAGAATTTTAAGAGTTACATCATTTTAACATAATAAACAATGGGAATGAATAGACATTTAATTCATGTAATAGTTTTAATAAACATATAATGAGTATTAGTTAATGAAAATATACTATTTTGATTATTAAATTTTTTTCTTATTCTTTACTTATTATGATTATTAAATTCAGTTCTGCAATTTATCTATTCGTGTGTTCGAATCTCACATTAAACATATATATTTTTAGAGGGATGATACAATCAAAGAATTAAGAAGATATTGTAATTATCTAAATTACAAATATTATATTAAAATAAGTTAGTGAATAAATTTATAATATAAGAAAACTCATTTTATGAAGAGAAAATTTGAGAAATCGTTATTACCTTCAAGTTGCCTTAATTTTTGGGAAGAGAAGGAACATATCACAGGAAAAAAATGGATTCATTTATAAAGGAAATTTATTTCATGGAATACACTCACTTATAATGAATATTTTAATAGCCAAATTATTTCAAGATAATTCGATCTTATAGTATAATACAATATTACATTAAACGGCAATCCCTCTCGACCTCATTCAAAAAAAAAGATCAAATATGCTATTTTCTGTGATGAGAAAGAATTAGAATATTATAGAAATTATATTTCTATTGGTTAATGAAGTTATATATTTATAATTATGCAAATAAAATAGAATTTCAAAATATATTTTAATTAAGATTAAAATTTATACTAACCAGGAAATTGTAACAATTTTGAAATTAATATTTAGTTTCATATTTTCAATCATTACAAATTCATTTTCTTTTTTAAATTTTCTGTGGAAGAAAACCAGGTGAATTTTAATAATAATCTGGAATATTCATATTCTACAGCCACATTTCATATGTACGTGTTATACACCACATTTTATGTATGTAAAACAAAAGAAAGAATTTTCTTATTTCCACATGGACATTTTTCAATTCATGAAAATAATTATGATGAGATTAGACAAATGTATTGACTCAGAAAAACAGCCTTCTTTTTTAAAATACTTTTACAAATAAGACGTTATGTGAGATACCTAAGAAGAAACCTTTTAGAAAACTTTAAAATATTAGAAGTATTTCGAAACAAATTTGAATCGTAGTAAATTTAATTTTAATCAAAATTTTAATTTAAATAATCATGTATGCATTGAAAACAAAGTGTTTCAGTAAACATCATATAATTAGAAAAATGAAACGTAAAATTTAAAAACGAAATATTTGTAAATAAAAAAAATTATTCAGTAAATTTTTCGAAGAAAGGTTAATCATTTTTGCATTTATTCCATACAAATTGCAAATAAAATTATACATGAAACAATACCGTACAAAAAATTTAAATTTTACTTTATAATTCTGCTTTATAATTGTTTTGCTTTATAATTGTTTTGAAAACATAATTCTGCTTTATAATTTTTTTGATTTAAAACGCATAAAATACATTGATGGTAGATGACAACAGCTAAACTTTCATTCTAGGTATCTTACGATAATTGTTAATTGATTGGTTACCAATGAAATAACTTTTTATAAAAGATAATTCTTTTTTTCAAAAATATATTTTTTTAATACTTGACATCAATTAAACAAAACTTAATTGGATGATACCTGATAGTTTATTCTTATTTTAATGTTTATTTTAATATATTTTCTAAACAGGCTTTACATTTATCAATGTTAACTAAGATGATAATCATGTTGAAATGTACTGTAATCAAGATTAATTATTTTATATAAATGAACGATATTCCTCATTGTGCAAAAATGCTTGTAATATCCTTAATTAAAATTACGTAACAGTCACATAATTACCAAATATTTCTAATTCAAAAATTCTGTTAATACAAAAATATTAAAACATTATTCTGATATACATTTTTCTGCGCTACGTGATCGTAATTATTATGAGAAAATATAAATTGAGATCTCATAAGCATTTTATTCTTTATTTTAAATACAAGCTTGATAGAAAGTTTTGTGAGATAACAAAGAAATTTAATAAAGAGATTAAAGTGAAGTTTTGCTGAATAATGATGATTGAAATAAGGGATGATAAAAGATAATAAGGTTACATTAAATGATAAGGAGTTATTTTTTAATAATTTTTAATAAGCTTGTTTCAATAAATTGCACATTTCGAAAAATGATTTATTATTTAGATTTAAAAATTAAATCTAATAAATCATGACTATTTTCAATGTATTCTTTTATTTCCCTATACATTAGCTCAAGAACTATTTTCGTTATATTTAATATATTAATGTTATTCACATATTATTAGTCGTTACTAACATATAGTTTTGTAAAACAACAAAAATAAATTCAATTTATAATTGACTTAGAAAAGAATAACATCTACTTATCGGCAGTATTAAATGCTTAAAAATAGCACCTAACTGTGTTTCTTGAACAATACATTGTGTTTCTTAAAATATATAATATTTTAGGAAAAAAAATGGTGCATATTTTTCAAAAATATGATTATAAATATTTAAAATGTTTTGAGACAATTTAAAAAGCCTAATCGCATTTAAAAGAAATGTATTTTTTAACTTAATGCGTGTTTTAAATACACTGAATAAATTAAAAAGGGAAAAAATAAATGAAATTAAATACTTATCTCTACTTTATTTTTCAAGCAGTAGTTTTAATTTTCTGAGAAATAGTACAGAAGCATTGATTTTATTTTTTTTGTTTTGAATATTTTCTATGAAAATGAATTTGTTTTTGTTATGTTTTATTCATTGAAAAATCAAAATATTTTAAAATTTCTTATTACCCACGTAATGATTTAAATGAGATAAATAAAAAAATGATGTGTAGATTATATAATTACTTATTCATGCCACCAAATACAGTGCATGTTTAATTTAAAATCTTTTATCTACATTTAGTTCTCAGAAAAATCGTATTTACTTTCGGAAATTCATTTAAATATGTTTCATTTGAATCTGCGGGGTAAACATAGTATTTGCTTACGATAATAAGATTCCCACTCAGATAAAAGATTCCTTTAATTTCAAGAATTTGCATTGCAAGTTTTTCTCCAGAAAATAAACCTTTTTTGTTAATGAAAGAAATCAATCGGTAACATTGACATATTTTGTGCAGAAAACATGGGCAAAATGCAACTTTAACACTTGTAAAAGTTAAAAATGTTTTCCTTTTTATTCGCTTTTTGAAATGCATTTACTTATTTTATTTCATTATCGTTTTGACTTAGAATATTATGTTTTTCTATTATTGACTTCATTGATTTGTTTTTATATTTTGCAAATAAATCGAACCAATGACTATTATTTGTTTTTATATTTTGCAAATAAATCGAACCAATAAATTAAGCGATAAACCTCATAACAAAATATCAGTATGATATACATGCTGATTGAAATAAGAAAATTTACTGAACTCTTACATTCAATAAAATAAGATTGTGTTTTAGAAAAGAATAACAATGTTTTTTCCTTTTTTTTTAAGTAACAAATATTTTTCCAGCGTGATTCTTAAAATAATATAAAGAGTAAAAGTTACATTATTATTGTTGTTGTTGTGTGCCAGCTATTCTGGCAACATGGGGTGCGCTGCTCTACTTTTTCAACTGAACCATATTTTGGTGTGGAGTCCGACTTCTTCAGTACACACATGTTATAGGTACCCGTTTATAGGGTAGGCAACCATTCACACCTTATTCATACAAGGAAAGGACAAAGACAGGATAGTTGAGAGAAAGCACGTCCATGCCTGAACCGGGATTCGAACCCAGGACCGCCTTATCCGCAGTCAGGCACGCTGACCACTAGACAAGTTGGGCGGCAAGTTATATTATTAGTAATTGATTATACTAGCAATTGACTTGATATTGATTATAATATTTATAATAATAATTTATTATTTCATTAAATGATAATAAGATTTTTGTATTTGATTGGCTCAGAAACTTTATTTTTGCAATGAATTTTTTTTTATAAAATTAAATAATAGAAAATATACTAAACATCACCAACTGTTTGAATACCGCTAAATGCGAAATTAATTGCATATTAGATGTTAAAACAATAAGGGGAAATTTAGAACAACAAATTTACGACATTCAATTTAGTTTATTATATTTGTTATTCCTTACTATTCATTTTATTTATTACATTCTAGAAGTCTTTTCGATTCAAGTCATATTACACTTTATATTTTAGAAGTCGACTGAGCACATTTATTCACTAAAATGCTTAATTTACTCATATATCCTTGCAGTTCTCTCTCTCGTTCTATTTATTTTAAAATGTTAACCAGCATTTTTATGTGAAACTTTAATTATTTTGGGAATTTTTTATGTATTACTTATATTTTAGTGTAGATTAAAAGGAAATTAGAAGTCATTAAATAGTTTTAGTTTCTATAATATTATTTTAAAATGAATCAATGTACGCATTTGATGTACACGCTAGAAACATGTCGGATATTGTATTGACAGAAAGTCATTATTCTTTTGATACAAACATCAATAACGTCTTTAAAACTAAACACGAGGCATATATATATTTTCTGCCAACTTTAGGTAAATTTGTTTTTATAAAATCGATAATATATAGACATAAAGTCTACTAGATATAGATATAAAAAATACCATATTTAGGTAGCTTTTAATCTGAATTTAAGAAATTCAGATTTTTATGCTTTCAGTTATAAACGATGTGACTAATATAGAAATGAATTTTTTTAAAATTTAGATTTCAAGCATTTGATGTTTTATGTACGTAAGTAGGTCGCATATTTTAATTTTAGACTACACAATACGGGTAGATTATTTTCTTAAAAAATAAAATTAGTTTCAATAATGTGTTCTTTAGTAATATATAAGTTTAAAAATGTTATGCATAAACACTTAATAATTATTTCTATGAAAGCAAAGTGATTTTGTAAGCAAAAAAACTTCGATTATAATTTTAAGTTTGCAACTAAAACTAAGCATTTTAAAAATTATCACTCATAATCCACAATAACAAATTTTTAAGAACAATTATAAGTTAATAATTTGATAATATATTTTTTCGAAGAAATCTACATTAAAAAATACTACAAAATTCAATTTTATTTTGCTCATAATTAATTTAAATTATATATTTTTTAATATTTCCAAAGTATCTTCTATATTATTTATTAATGTTAAATGATTGAAATTTATTATTTTTGCTCATATAGTATAAAAATAAATGAATCAAATCAGTGGTAATGTCTTATAATAGTTTGTAAACTAAAATTCAAAAATTAATGACATGAGTAATGATATTAAAAATTAAGACAATGAGGTAGTGATTTAGTTATAATTTAAGATATAAGCCTATAGAAGTTAAAAACAAAATGATTTCAAAAGATCCCACATTTTTAAAGAAAATAATCCTTTAAATCAGTGGTCACTAAATTAATTACCTCATGGACCTGTAAATTCCTAATTTCAATTCTGTGGACCACTAATAGAATTTTTTAAGTGTTAAATATATTTATAAGAAAATTGTGATATAAGAATACACATAAAATTCACCTAGTTAATAAAATAGAACTATTAATTTTAACCATATTATGAGAGCTTAATTGGTAAACCAAAATAAAATTTAAAAAAATTGTAAAATCAAAATAGTTAAAGAAAGGTTTAAGGACATCAAACTTATAGCATTATACATTCCTAGTATAATGGATATTCCTACTTACTTGAAATAGGATTCCGAGATAGTATTTTACAAATGAATATCAATTAAAGCAAATTAAACACACGGTTAAGGTTTAAGATCATACCTGTCGTAAGAACCCCAATTAAAAAAATTATCAATACTATAATTATTGGATACCATTTGCTCTATCAACTATGATTCGATTAAAATCTCATAGTAAATTTTATAGGAAAAGAAATCATAAAATCTCAAAAAGATTATAATAGTTTTTTCCTTATTGTATTATGTTTCAATTCCAATTGATACACATTAGAAGTTGCCTTTTTACTGAATCATGTAAAAATATTTTGTGTAAATAAAGCTTTAACAAGGTTTTTTATTCAAATAAAGAATTTAAAAAAATTTGCTTTTATTTCGTCTTTTTAATTTTTATTTCCTTCAATTAAAATTTTTATATTCTACTTTGATTATTTTCAAATTCCATTTCTTTGATCTTTGTTTTAGGAAAACATTTCATGAATAAGTTGTGGTATTTTTTCATATAAAAACTTTCAGCAGCGTTGAACAGAATATAGAAATATTGATGGTAAATTTTATAAAATAAATAAAATAGTTTTATACTATAATAGCTAATATTTATGAGATACATATATATATATATATATATATATATATATGTATATATACTTACATTACATATTTATTAATTAGATTTAATTTAATTAAAAAATAGATTGAAGTAACACAAGGTACTAAAATTAAATACCACATCAAACTTTTTAATACCAATGTTTTTTAAGCAAACCAATATAAATAGTTTTATTTTTATGTATAAGGATTAATCCGATTAAAAACATTAAATGAAATTCATTGTTCAGATTCACCGGAACGTGCATGTCAGATAAATGAAATCTACTTAGCTTTGACTTTTAAACTCTATTGATATCTAATGCTCTAAATGTGATCTGAATGTGATTTGAATAATACACACATTTTACGGCAAATGTTTCTCTGAGTCTCCAATCAAATAGATGAAGATAACTTAATTATTTCCGTATTTCAAGTTTTGTTTGTCGGCGATTAATGCTTAGCAATTCAGAAGATTTCATTACAGTTCAAATTTTGATGTATTCAATGTGGTAAAAAATGACAAGTATTCCTTGTTTGAAATAAAGAAAAGTTCTTGGTAGCAAAACATTTTTTTCGACAACTGAGTTACTTTTATCTACATTTGCCAGATATTTAGTGGCATTTGAATGAAAAATCAATACTATAAGTAATGGTTGTCTTGTATACTCTACTTAATTTCATATTAATTATAATTATCACTCGATTTGGAAAATAATTCAATTAAAATAATTTTTTAGCATTCATTAAGAAAATAATACAACTCATGTACTTGAGAAAATTATTCTGTTAACTTTTTTAACTTTGATGGCAAATCAAATACACTTAACTTTCAATGAAAAGGATCATTCTTTAGATGATAAATTTTTATCTCATTATCATCTAAACTCTATAGGACTTGTTAAAAGAATATTATATTTCTATATTAACATTAAATTAAATAAATCCTACACAAACAGTGCTAGAGAATTGTACAAAAGAATAAATTAAATTATTATTAAACAAAAATTAATCTATTTCCTACCATAATATGTACGTTGTCCTACATAAATTCGCAATTTATGAAGTGATATATATACTCTTGAGAAAATATCACTAGCGGAATGTAATTAGTTAGCATATTTTATTTTCAGTAGACTGTTTATAGATAGAGTATAAACTATCTTAACTAGTACACCGCGCAAAATAAGAAGACAAGATACTTAAAAAAGTAGCTATTCAAAAAATTACCATGGTTGACTGTTGGAAATTAATGAGAAAT
Organism: Latrodectus hesperus; assembly: GCA_037975125.1. NCBI lineage: Eukaryota > Metazoa > Arthropoda > Arachnida > Araneae > Theridiidae > Latrodectus > Latrodectus hesperus. Next base: position 24,953 of record JAJQOW010001477.1, read on the forward strand.
TTATTATTGAAAAAGATTATAAGAAATCGTTTTGTCTTTAGTCTTCTATTCATATATTGAAAGAATTATATTTTAACTTCTAACCTTTAAGACCAGGACAATTTATCATCATGGTGAAATCATTTTTAATAATTTCAAAGGGAAATAACCTGTTTTTGTAGCAATGTTATAAAAATCTAGAATTTACTCTTTGTATAACGCATAATGCAAAATAATAAACGAAAACAAAATAAAACCAACAAATAGTTAAAATGTATTAAAAAATATCAGAAATAAGTACAAACATATTTTCCTAATAATATAAAAATAAAATAAGGCATTCATATATGCTAGGATAATTTCATTATTGGGAACTTTTCCGTTTCGCTGGCGCAAATCTCGCCAAGCGAAAACGAAGTCGCCAATTGGCGACAACACACAGTATACACATAAAAATTTTTAAATAATGTTGTTTTACGTAAAAATTTTTAAATTTATTTATTTAATTGTTGTTCTCGTGTTCACGCTATGCATGGAATTATGGGTGCCAGAGCCTCAATTTATTTACTTATTATATTAGATTACAATTTATCGGGTGATGCATATTTCAAAATCTTATTATTTTTTTAAATATTTTTTAATGTGAATTTGTTACGATTATTTTTATAGATATATTGTTAAAATCTGATTTTTACTAGAGAGAAATTGTATAAAATTATTAAATTTGTATACATAGCATAATAGCATAAAATTATGAAATGGAAAAAAAAGAGTCGAAATTAAATCGTTGATAGTAAAAGGTCGTCATATGTTTTGGAAACGTAGCAGTAAAAGGTTAACAGCGGAGATATTCCCTCTAACACCAGTTGTATCATTTTTGGCGACTTTATCGCCTGCGCCAAGGAAACGGAAGAGTACCCATTATTGTATAAATAATATCCTTTCATTGCATTGGAATTTTAATTGCTTTTCCCTCTCTTAATAAAGAAATATATTATAAAGCTCCAAATTTTGGCGACTGAATTTAATAGAAACATTATAACTAAAATCTTTGGAATGAAAAATTCCAATTACACTGTGAGAGTAAAATTCTAAAAGAAATATACACTCATGAAATATCTTAATAAGAATCAAAAATCATACTTAATATCATCACAATAATGATAAAATGTGTTAATACCGTATTATGCGAATCTAATGCGCCATCGAATCTCATGCGCATCCCCATTTTAAAACTTTAAATTATAAAAACATTTTGTAGGCGAATATAATGCGCATCAACGGTATGAGGAATTTATTGAATATTATTTTATACAAAAATGTATTTGTTTATAAACTATCAATGAATGATATGATAATTTTATTAAAATTTTTAGATAGCATATTTTATACAACAATGGATTTATACATATAAAGTAGCAGAACAATGAATTAACCTATTAGTGGGCTATTGTTATGTGAAACAATCATTGTTAATTACCACTACCGTACATACGGTCCCTATCGTAAGATATGAGCATGAAATAAATTGTAACATTTCTATCTAGCTAAGTTTCTACAATCAGTGATTAATAGTAAATGTCTTTATTCACTAATTTTTTCATAACTGGAATCCTCACAGCTCTCTTCGTCAAAAGCAGATTCATTTCATCTTTCCTCGTCATCATTGTAATCCTCGGCGTTCCAGAGCACGCCATCTTCAACGTCATTCAATGAATTTGAAATGCAGCATTTTTTGAAAGATTTCATAATCATTGGTGTTTTGATGCTTTTCCAGGCAGCAGAAACATAGTATGCAACAATGTGCGGTGTAGCACGCTTAGTTTTTCCTGTTGGGATAAATTCACGGTTCGTCTCAGAAAACCATTTTTCGTACTCCGTCTGAACATACCTCTAAATAGGTTTATTTAAACTAACGTCCAGGGGTTCTAACACAGAGGTCATCCCTCCATGAATGATAACAAGATCACTGCCTAGGCTGTACATCTTTTTTTACGTCGCTGGTGAGATGACCACGAAAGGCGTCCAGACAAAGCATTGATAGTGGATTGGAGAGACCACCGGGACGGCGTTCCCATACATTTCGGAGCCAATAAAGCATTAATAATTCCGTCACCCACCTCTTCTCTTGGTTTCGAATCAGGATATCATCTGGGAACAACTTAGGGATTTTAGAGCATGTTTTTCTTTTGAAGGTTAAGAAAGGGGAAAGTTTGCACCCGTTTGCTGCTATTGCCAGCATCACTGTAATGTGTTGTTTTTCAAATCCCGAAGTTTTGATGATAACTTCCTTAGTCGCTTTCTCCGTAATGGTGTAGTTACGAGGCATATCAAACCAAATTGGCATCTCATCAGTGTTGCCAATTTTCCCGATTGAAAAATTATTTTCCTTCCTAAGCGTGATGACAAACCTCTGAAATGTTAGTAGTTTTCCCTCAATAGCTGCAGGAAGATTTTGGCACATTGTTGGAAGGCGTCTTAGAGATAAGCTCACCCGCTTCATAAATCAATCCACCCATTTATGGCTAGCCTTAAACTCTTGTTTCGGTATTCCAAGAGCTTCAGCCCCCTCTTTTGCTTTATTTCTTATGGTGTCACTAGTCACAGGTTGTCCATTCTTCTTCCCTTCAAGTACAAATTCCAAAACTTTTTCTTCAATTTTAGGGTGTCTTCCCTTGCGAGGGCCAGTAAATTTCTTTACAATAACTTTAGCTACAAGGACTGTGCCAACTTCGGTTACCACCATTGCTCTCAGCTACGTTGAACTCTCTCCCTGCCTTTATATTGCCATTTTTTTCAGCATAAAGAATTACTTAAAAGTAGAGTCATATGATATTATTCTCTATTTCCCCTTAATTTCGTGACTACGTACTCTAAAGTTTGTATGATCTATGCAATAATGTGTCTACGATAAAGGTAACGGTAAATGTAGTCGAAAAATACAGAAATCCATTGTAACGATTTAAATTTGGATGATGTCATCGGTGAACTGCTAACCTTTCACTCGAATCTAATGCGCACCCCAATTTTGAATACTACATTTGGCCAAAAACGATACGTATTAGATTCGCGTAAATACGGTATGCATTTCGTTGAAACTAATTTCTGATTTAATTTCAGCGCAATTTTTAATCAAACAATATTTTTCGTTGTTAAATTGAATGACTATAATTCAAGTTAAATAATTTAAAAATATACGTAGCCAGAGGAAATATCAAATTCTCGTTCCTGAAAAATGCCGTTCCTGAATAAAGTTACATATTTCTTTTAGATTTTGTAAAATAAATATATACTCATGAACTACTTAATCCACACATATAGTGAACGATTGAATAGATTATACTTTCGATATAACGATGAACATTCTTTAAAAATGGAACTCGAAATGTGATATCGGGATGACATCAAAACAAAAAAGTGCTTTCAGAACGATGCACCCACTCCAAATGAGAAGTGTTTAACTGAACTGTCAGCATAGTTTTTTTTAATTAGATTCACAATTCTTAAAAATAAAATGCGTAGAGAATTCATCTGTTAGTATCAACAGTTACTATCAAAATCAGGACATTTCTTACTTTACTACACTTCTTGTGAAGACCTTTCAACAAACCAGATGATATTTTAGAACTTTCTCATTTTAAAGTGGAACCACTGGTACTTGTGATTCGGAACTTAGCAAAAATGAAAGAGACTAAAATAAATATAAACCGTAAGTATTTATTAAGGTTGTGTAGACTTTCGTAAGAACTGCTTCTTATATAATTAGAGAAATTATTGTTACTATAAAAAGCATGAAATCTTGGCATGAATTTGTAAGTTCTTTTCTTATTTTATTGCTAACAGTATCAATGGTAAATAAAATATACTCATATAGAGCAAACTGAACTTCTTGGTTTCATTTGTTTACATTGGTTTCTTACATAATTCGGTTTTTTTTCCAATACTTCTATTTTCTTTATGGTATTTTTTGAATTACTACAAGTAAAGTATAATATCACACACGCACACGCACACACACACACACACACACACACACGTAAAGGCATCACTCTATTTACAATAGATTACAAATCACGCAAAGCATTATTAACAGTTCTCCCTATTCAAGCATCAGGATTACTTGTTGTGGAAAATTATTATAAAGATGTGTAGCTATAAGTAGATGATCTCCTGTCAAAATTTAATGTTCAAAAATGATCGCATATTCGAAGCAAAATCTTTTTTTCAGTAATTCAGAAAGGTTATTTCTTGCTCAACATCAGCTTTTTTAGAGTTAGCATATGCTCTACCATTCAAACCAATTGCATAGCTTTTCAAAATTGGGTTAAAAGTTTACGCAGTTTTAGATAGCATTGCAGCATTAATGGCATGAGTGCTGTTAGTTTTATTTACAATATTCTAAGTAATGCATTTTGGTTTGTAATCTAAGGCTACACAGCCATAACACTTAACAGAATATAAGAACAGTATTATTCTGCTTTCATCAGATTTTTTTGCAGGATGAAATCATCTTTTGTTGAATTTGATTCAGTATGCTCTTTTCTGATGAAAATGTTTACACAATGCCTTATCGTCGATTTTAATCCAGTTTCTTTTTTAAATACTTAAGAGGAATTATTTTTCTTTTTAAGATCTAAAGATCTTAAAAAGAAAAGTCTTTTACTATCATTATTAATTAACTTTTCAGCAAGGTGAAAGGAATGAATAGTTAAGCTTATTCATGCAGAATATGTTCCTCAAATTCATGTGAGAACTTTTTTATTTGATAATTTTTAATAGCTTTTCTATTTAAGTGAATAATTCAACCACATTTTCCCACGTACTTTCTGTAGATTTCTTCTAAAGAACAAATAACTTTCAGCGCATTTCTACATTTATTATAATCCTCTTTAAAAACATTTGTAATGTACTCAAGGGTTTGAAAATTATCTACAAGTTACACACACAGAGTATTAGTTCTGTTAATTAATAAGGAAGATTACTTATAACAAAAGAAACCTACGGAATTTGCAACTTTCAAAAAGGATTCTTGCCATTTCATTAATCTTGGTTTCTTTTGGCTTAAAAAGAAGTAACATGATCTTAAAATTTTTAAGTGATATCGTTTATTTAGTGGCAATAACTGTTGCTTTATTTCTGAGTGTATTCTGAGCTTTTCAAATTTTAATTTAGTTTTAATTTTCCTTAATTTCTCTTTCTTTAATTGCCTTTCTTCTAACAAGTGTCTTTCTGCTTTAATGTAACTTAATAATTCTTTTAGAAATTCAGTGTCGAAATCTTCACTTATCATTAGCAGGTTAAGTCTGGAATTATCATATTTTTACCCATTAAATTTCCCATAGTTCTTGCGATAGAACTGGAAGATCTTTTCTCCTTTTTGCAATGAAGGCCACATTCATTGAATTAATTTATAGGTTTTAAATTTTACTTTAAATTAAATTATTAAAATGCTTCTTTCTAAATCTATTTCCTAACCAATTAAAGTCAAGTGTTTTATATTTCATCTAGCTTAAGTTTAATTGAAACTTGGAACTTTAAACTACTCCAGAAAAAAATAATCCAGTATATATAATTTGGATTTTCTAAAATCCAAAATCAAAATGGAATTTATTTTATTTCTCGTATAGTTATTATGTTTCGAAAATGCCAAATATGCTAGATTGACATGAAATACGCAGTCAAATTATTGCATCGATAGCCGTTTTCATTAACGAAACAATATTTTCAATTTAAATTTTTTGTGACGTTCCATTAATTTAAATTCAACATAAGAAATTACATAAATGTTCTTTAATACATTATTAATTAACATTCGTCTTATAATCATTAATTAAAATAATAAAAATCAAGAATTTTCATTTAACAAAACATATTAACCTTTGAAATTTACGCAGTTAAATACTAAATATTTAAAATGCAATATTGAAAATATTTATTTTCAATGGAGTATTTTGAATACTATTTATCCTCTTCTTTAGTGTGCAATTTACTATTTAAATTACATTACAGTTCAAATAACTAAACACAATTTTGCTTTTAAAGTTATTTCAAAGTTTTACTTTCATTTCATAGAAAAGAAATTCAACATTATTTAAAACAATTTAAAACGTCTTTCTAAATTTTTAGAGAATAGTGTAAGCATTATATAAATAAATATTCACATTTTACCAATATAAACAAACATTTATTTAAAGTCAAACCCATTTCGACATAAATATGCTCTGTTGTTAAAAAATCATGAAACAAAAGTCAGTTTATAAAAAAAAAATCAAATTTAAAATTTTACTACACAAGCTCATTTAGAATAACTTCTTAATATTTTATAGCATACAAACTTTTCGTCAATTCACGTTTTTAGTATCTCCTTTTCTAAATGCACAATCATCTTGATAATCATTATACTTCATACTAATTATTCCTTGACTTTTCATGAAAATAAAGAGGATATTTATTTAGTATTGTTGCGAAGATTTAAGTGAACACATCCTTGGCTTTAAGCAAACAAGTTTGTTGAAGGGAAGTAGCGAATTGTAAGCTTACATGGTCGAGAAGTCGCCCATGACTAGTAGGTATAATCTTTTATACAGTAACAGAATATTCGAGAAACAACTAATTAACATAACAAATAAAGGTCTAGAATGTTGGAGAACATAAGGAAACAATAACTAAGGAAGCAAACTAAGAAAAATCCAAACTTTGGACACAACAGCCGTATCGAACCCGCAACCGCTGGGTTTAGATCGCGTGCTTTGACCAATCGGCCACTGAGCTCGTTGGTAGGCTTTCTCTATGTGGCATTGCTCCTCTCTCAAAAAGAGAGCGTCTCGCTGCTATTTGGATCTTGAGCGTGTTAAAGGTTCTTTGTAAACTTCTTTTGCCTTCTTTTCCGGAAGAACGACAACTTGATTTCGTCCGTCTTCAATGTCGGTCTGCTTCGCCGGATCATGATACGGCTTCATACGCAAAACATGGACAGCTTTTAGTTTCCTTTTCCGGGAGGCAGGATCAAAATCTTGCACTTCGTAGGTGACGTAGGATAAACAGCGTAACACTTGATAGGGCCAAGAATACCTCTTTTAGAGATGCTCGGAAAGACCGACCTTTCAGACTGGGGTATAAATCCATACGAGGTCTCCAGGACTATAAGACGCCAATCGGTATTTGGAATCATAACGTCGACGGTCTTTATCTTGCGCTCTCAGAGTATGCTTGCATCATATTGAATCCATTGCATCATCAGGGCAGAATGGGAACATTTTGTCCAGCATCGTTTCGGCTTCACGTCCATGGAGCATGTAGAACGGCGTGAATCCTGTTGTCTTCTGCTTAGTGGTGTTATAAGCAAACGTTGCAAATGGCAAAATTGCGTCTCAGTTTTTCTGTTCGGTATCAATGTACATGGACAACATACCGGTTAGAGTTTTGTTAAAGTGCCCCGTCAATCCATTCGTCTGGGGTTGATACGCCGTCGTCATTCGATGATCGATATGGCACAATTTGACTAGTTCGGAGACAAGTCTGGACTGGAAAACGGCACCACAATCTGTAATAATGACTCGAGGAGCTCCATGTCTAAGAAGAATCTCTTCGAGCAGAAACTTGGCGACTTCTTCAGCTTCAGCAGTTGGTAAGGCTCTGGTTACTGCATAACATGTACAGTAATCTGTGCAGACCACGATCCATTTATTTCCACGGGCAGACTTAGGGAACTTCCCAAGCAGATCTATCCCAATGCAGTGGAAAGGTGTGACAGTAGGAGGGTTGGATACCAGGCTTCCAGGTGGTAGTTCCGGAACTGATTTCCTCCGTTGGCATTCTCGGCAATGCATGACGTACCAAACAACATTCCGGTACATCCCTGGCCAATAAAATCTTTTCCTGACTCTGTCGTACGTTTTCGCAAAACCAAGATGCCCTGCGGTAGGAGCGTCGTGGAAATGTTTAAGTATGTCCACTCGTAGATGCTTGGGAATGACAGGCAACCATGGCTTCCCCGCTGGATCCAAATTCTTTCTGTATAGGACCCCGTCAATTAACTCAAATTTCTTCTCCTCTGTAGATGATCTGATCTTCGGAAGGATTATTTTTGCCATGTGTTTGGATCTTTCTTCTGTTCGATAGCGAGGTCTATACTCGGGGTTACAGCTAAAAATTGGTCTTGCGTCTCAGTCGCTTCATCCACCGGATATCTCGAGAGCGTCGGCATCATTATGCTTCCTCCCAGATTTGTATTTTACCGAAAAATCGTGTTCCTGGAGCCGAAGATCCCACCTCGCCAGTCTGCCTGAGGGATCTTTTAGATTCATAAGCCAGCAGAGTGAATGATGATCTGTAACAATGGTAAAATGTCTTCCAAACAGGTATGGCTGAAATTTTTTGATATCCCATAAGACGACAATTTCTGTAGTAGAATAATTCCTTTCGGCTTTTGTCAGGGTTCTAGTGGAGTGTGCTATGACTCTTTCGGCTTCATTCTCAATTTGAACCAGAACTGCTCCAATACCATATCCTCTGGCGTCTGTATGAATTTCTGAAATCAAATATCCCCAATACTGGATCAGATGTAAGCGCCTCCTTCAGGTTTTCAAAAGCCTATACATCTTTAGGAGCCCAATGAAATTTTGCATTTCTTTTCAACAGCAACTGCAAGGGCTCTGTGAGATAGCAAAAGTCCGTAATAAACCTTCGGAAGTACAAGCAAAGTCCAAGAAAGCTTCGTACGTCATGTACGTTCTGTGGAGTAGGAAAGTTGCTCACGGCTTTTACTTTGTCAGGATCTGGACGGACACTGTTACTGGATACGAGATGGCTTAGTATTTTCACTTCTTGGGCAACAAAAAGGCACTTTTTGGGGTTAAATATGAGTCCACCTTCTTGAATTCATTCCAGAACTGTTTTTAACCGGATAAGTTGGTCTTCAAAAGTTTCTAAGAAAATGTAATACAGGCACGACCACTTGAGATGGTGTAGCAAATTATCAATCATTCTTTTGAAAGTCGCCGGTGCATTGCAGAGTCCGAACGGCATGACTTTAAATTGGTATAAGCCTTCTGGTGTAATAAATGCCGTCTTTTCACGATCAGCTTCATCACTTCTATCTGCCAGTAACCAGATCGGAGGTCCATGGAAGAAAATAACTTGGCGCCTTTTTTTTAAAACAGTCTAGGGTATCTTCAATATGGTGTAGAGGATAATTATCCTTCCTCGTGATGCTATTTAGTTTTCGATAGTCTATACGCAAAAACGCCAGATTTTATCTTTTTTCCTCACGAGTACGACGGGAGATGACCAGGGACTCTCAAATGGCTGGATAATACCTTGGTCAAGTATTTTCACAATTTGATCCCCCCGAATTTTGCGTCTTTCAGTCGGTGAAACTCGGTAAGCCCTTTGGTAGATTGGAGCATGATCACCAGTATTGATCCTGTGTTTCACATTTGTCTTTGCGGCTGACAACTTTTTAGATTTTGTAAAGATTCCAGAAAAGGTTTGTAGGAGTTCGGCTAATTTGAGTTTTCTTTCGCTGCTCAACTCAGGGGATATCATTATGGTATAATCTATACTGGAATTGGTCGGCTCCTTCAGTGTACTTGTACTTTTTTGTATCAACAATCTCGCATACATGCCCGTCATCCAGGAGCTCAGCTTCACCTATGTACATCCCTTTAGGAATGACTTGATCTTTGGCCTGCATGTTGGCAACCCAAATTTCACTTTGTCCGTTATGGTATAAGGATACCATGGATGGTACAGCAAGATATTTTTCAAGCAGCAAATGACTATTGCTACCTACGATTACGCTCATGTTTCTTCCGACATCTAGTCCTGATACGGCTATTCTCGTCAATGAGCGGGGCTGAAGCTTGTAGTTCTTTGTGGCATACATCTTCCAGGCGTCTATCGCAGTGGTGTCTAGGTCAGTATCTTCCAACAACAGTTCACTCCGGCCCCAGTCTATCACGGCTTGAGAAGCTTCCAAAAAGTCCCATCAGAGGACTACGTTGTGAATACAATGCCGTAGAACGATGAATTCAAACAGCACCTCTGGTCCATTTATAACGACACACAAAACACATTTTCCCACTGGCCTAACAAAACTGTCATTACCGACTTTCAGTATAGTGTTTTTGGCGTCAGTAAACATAACTTTCTTTAAGGATTGACGAAACTTATCGGAGACGACAGAAAATGAAGCTCCTGAATCCACTAGGGCACGGATCGACTAATTATTTACCATGACGTCGAGGTGGTTACAAGTCATCTTTGCGGCTGATGAAGGATTTTCATTACATGCGGCCTCACCTCCCCAAAAGATCGCTGTGCTCAGTTTTCCTCGTTTCTACGGCTTGGAGACCGACTTGATTGACGATATGGCGACGGTGATCGGGAACGACGGGTTGATTATCGACCTTTAACAGGACTAGGTGAAGAATGGTGTACGAGGCTTGGTCAGCGCAACTCTTCTTCAGCGTCAGCGTCATTGAAGTTCTGTCGGTGGACTTGATAATTGTCAAAAACGGCTTTCCTCTCACGGCAATAGCGTACGACGTGTCCAGGGCGTCCACAGTGGAAACAAACTGGTCTGTTGTCGGCCGTTCTCCAAAGGTCAGTTTTCTTTGGCTGCGGTGCTATCCTTGCTGATTTCTAAAACAGGTTTCCTTACATAAACAGAAATCAGCCAAGGAAAACTAAGTTTTCCTTGGCTGATTTCTAAAACAGGGCTCCTAGGTTCCCTTGTCACAGCGGCTGTATAAGTGGGACGTCGTTGGGTGCCTGCAGACTTTGCGACAACTGGTGCCAAAACTCTTTCGACTTCATCTTAGATGACTGTCTGTAGCGGCCGGGAATAGGAGTTCGGAAACTTGTCGGGTCGATTAACTATTCGATGAACCTCTTGTACAATTCTGCGGAGAAGCTACACCAAATTTGGCTCGTCCTCCATGGCTGCTACTGGTATGACATTTGGTAGTCTTTGAAATTTTCTTGTACCAACTCTTTTCTTCTTCATGTCTTCAATGTAGTTGCACAACTTGATGAAGTCAGCCGCAGTCTTAACTTCTTTCATTAAGGGCACCAGGTAAATATTTTCAGCTACGCCTTTCATTAAGTGGGACACTCTCTCATCGTTGGACATCAAAGGGTTGACCTCGTGACAAAGCCCTAATATACTGTGAATGTAGGACTGCGTACCCTCTTCTGTCTTTTGAACCCTATATTTCAGTTGCTCTTCGGCCTTCTCGGTGTACTTCTGACGATCGCCAAAAAGTTCATTTAAACCCTTCTTGAATGCATCCCAGGAGTCAAAGGCATCTTCATTATTTATATACCACTGATTGGCCGTACCGTCTAGGAAAAAATAGACGTTCACAAGGCACATCATTTCATTCTATTTGTTGAACGTGGCCACTAAATTGTATTCTGTAAGCCATTTCCGGGGGTCATCTCCAGGCTCTCCACGGAAGGTTAAGGGGCTTCTTAGTAGCTGGTGGGTAGGAGTTACCACGACAGGCTTCTTATCTTCGGTCTTTATCTGCTTCTTCCCTCGTTCTGGAACGTAAAGACCAAATTCCGGAGGCAATCCTCTTAAACGAAGACTTCTGCGAATACTTTCAGAACTATCCACAATGATGAAATCGGTATCCGGCGCATCCACCAAATTTGTCACGAAGATTTAAATGAGCACACAGTTGGCTTTAAACAAACAAGTTTACTGAAGGGAAGTAGCGACTTGTAACCTTAGAAGGTCGAGAAGTCACCCACGACTAGTGGGTATAAGCTTTTAATCTGTAACAGAATATTCGAGAAACAACTAATTAACGTAACAAAAAAGGTCTAGAATGTTGGAAAACATAAGGAAACAATAACTAAGAAAACAAACTAAAAAAATCCATACTTTGGATACAACAGCCGTGGCTAGTATCGAACCCGCAACCTCTGGGTTTGGATCGCGTGCTTTGACCAATCGGCCACTGAGCTCGTTGGTAGTTTTTCTCTATGCGGCAATATTTCTAAATATTTACCTAACGGAAAAATTTAATCTCAAAACTTAAGTAGTTTCCAATACATCTGTAAGCATATAAAACATAATTAGTGGCATTTCATTTTTGTCAGTTTAATTATATTAATCAATATTTAATTTCAGTAAAGTTATTTATTATTCTCAGATTATCATAATTTCAATTCTTAAATAATCCAGCAAATTATTTGAATAAAATATTGATACTTTTATGACATTCTTAATTCTATTTTTAATTGAAATGAAATATTGCGAAAAAGAAATTATAATTACCTAGATAAATCAGATAGATAATTCAAAAACAAAACTGATAAAACTCTAATAAATTATCCAAAAAATATTTGACTCATTCGTTTCGGAGCAATTTTAAGCTATTTACATAGCTCAAAATATCGAAATCCTCTAATGTTACTTTAATTTATAAACGTTATAAAATACATAAATAAAATAAAATGTAGATACAACTAATTATATTCTGCAATAAAAAATAGCAAATGAATTTCATTAAAGATAGCTAAATGACTTGCCAGGATAATATTAAAACAAAACACGAAGTTTATGTGTTTACACGAAGTTTAAGCGAAGTGTGTCCACCACCCTTCTCCCACCATACAAGGACAAAGTGGCTCTATTCAATAGTTGTCTCCACATAGTTTGGTTTGGTTTCTTTGTCGCTCAACGGTCATTTTTTGCACACGAAGGCTAATTAGACCGGGACTTACGGTTTAAAGTAGATTCCAAACCACTACAAACATCCATGCCCAAGGTGGGATTCGAACCCACGAACTGTTGAACCGAAGGCAAGAGCGAGTTGTCTCCACAAGATATCAGAACAAAATCGTTTTAATCAATAGCAATACATAGTTTTGAGGTGATGTCATCTATTATCTCACTCTAACAGTTACTATCCAAATCTGGAAATTTCAGTTAAGAAAGTTATTAATTAAGTTGTAATTTTTCTTTATTTCTCTAAATTTTATAGAATAAATAATTTTACAAATTTTATAAAATTTGATTTCTTGATAAGAACGTTTATCCTTATTTAATTTTTTATTTCAACAAAACGTTTCATCAACAATTAATAAAGCACTATTTTCAGTAAACAAAGTTTTAGATATACACAATATTCTTAAAAACTGTATTGTACACTGGTGGAAATGCAATTAGAGACACTCAAAAATTCACTTATTTTTCATATAAATGCCATTGATATTTTTTGTACTAACTTTATTTGAATAAAAATTTTTTATTTTAAATCATTTTGTGCAAAAAACTTCCAAAGAAAACAAATTTAGTGAGTATTTACATCATTTATTTTAAAAAATCCAATATTTCGAGTGGAAATACATTTAAAGACACTTTAAATCTAGAATTTCAGCGATCTACCACTTCATTTTTGTTTCTAAAGTGCTTAAAAGGAGCAGTTTGCTATCGCTTATGTGTTAGGTACTAAATATTTCAAAACATCTTGGCTCAAATACTTATTATTCAAAAGTAGTTATAAAAAATGGGCTTTCGATAGAAGAGCGAGCAAAAAATCGAATTTTAAAGGAAGAAAGCTATTTATATAGAGGTCAATTGTAAAGAAAATTAACCGCTCTCCAACTGTGTTGTGTACATTTTTTAATGCAGTTAAGAGGTGTGAGGTATTTGTAGTAAAATAAGTGACCTTCACAAGCGGCAGATAATTTGTGAGGTAATAAGACCTAAGTAAATTCCATTAAACTTAGGAGAGATTTACACCTATCTGTTACAACTTGAAGAATCAGACAAATAATCAGTCAATCTGGAGTTGTTAAATTTGCGAAAAAACATAGAAAACATCCCTTAAGTATTCAGCATAAGAAGACTCGCTTGGAATTTGTAAAAAAAGCATGCAAATTGAGACTCTGAATGGAACAATGTTATGTTCAGTGATAAGAAAAAGTTTTATTTAGATGAACCAGATCGAAACAAGTCTTACGGGCATCTCATAGGGATCGAAAAAGAAATTAGCTGCAATTTTGGTGGAGGCATTTTGATGGAGTGTGGAGCTCTCTTGAGCTATGGAACAATCCCATCTCTTGGATCACACCTAAAATGAATTTCTCCGATTATATTGAACTTCTAGATAACGTTCTGTTGAGTTAGGCCGAAGATATGGATGAAGATTCCTCCATATTTCAACAGGACACAATGCAAGCATTCACAACTCTAAAGCAACAAAAGCCTTTTTCATGAAGCAAAACATCAAGGTTATGACCTGGCCAGCTAGAAGTTCCGACCTGAACCCTATTGAAAACATCTGGGGATTGATAACAAAAAGTTTACAAAAACGGCCACTTTGAGTCAGTAGTGAACTTAAAAGACAAAATTCGTGATGTATATTCAAAGTTGCTATCAAATTATCTTCAAAATCTAATGAAATCGATGAAAAATAGAATGCATGAAGTAATTGTAAACCATGGAGGTGTCACTCATTATTAATTAATAAATTTGTTCAAAAAATTGAAGTGTCTTTAATTGCATTTCCACTTGAAATTTCTGATTTTTTGAATAAATGATCTAAATTCTCCCTAAATTAAGTTTTCTTCGCAATTTTTTTACACTGAATAATTGAAAACTAAAAATGTGGTTCAAATAAAAAAAAATTTAAAAAAATATCATGCACTTTTATATGAAAAAGTGAATTTTTGAGTGTCTTTAATTGTATTTCCGCCAGTGTATTTGCTAATTTTTACAGAAAGTATGCAATCACTGTGAAAACTGTTATTAAAATTTGAATAATTAACTATATTTTTAGAAAAAAAGCATTAAATGAAAATCAGTTTCAAAATTCGGACTTTATAATGTTATAATTCATTTTGAGAAAAGGTGAGATGTAAACTAATTAATGTTAATATTTATTTCATTTAATATTTGACTCTTCCAATGTTCTTAAATTCTTCATACACATAGAATTTAAGAATATGGTTTTTAATACACTGTATAGAGAATTCTATTCAAAATTTGTTTACGTATAAACCAAAACTTGAATAGAATTCCCCACACTGTGTGTTCACTAATTTAATTTCAGTAATATGATGAACTTTAAGGGAATTCTTTAAATAAGTCTCGATTTTATGGATTAAAGTAAATTTATGTAGCAACGGGAGGAAATTTCATAAAGTTTAAACTTTTAAGCATTCTATTTAAATAATTTACGAGGGCATTGAATTTACTTGTTAGATGGAAAAGATTAAGTTCGACATTTTATACCTTAAAAATTCACGACACGTTTGAAATCTTAAAAAATCAATATTCAAGTGAAATACAATTTAGTGAACTCTCTCCCATTTCTTGAAATTTGTTTATTTAAAAATGTGTATCTAATTAATTAATAAGTAAATTTGTTTATTTGAATATGTTGTATATAATTAATTTATAACTAAATTTGTAACTTCAGACTTAAAATTTATTTTATTGAAATACTTTATTTTTTAAATTTAGTTTTTACGATCTATAAAATGCTTATGCCTTCGTTTAGTATAACTTTTTTATTTTCCTCAATTTATTTTGCAAACAATTTACTGGAGATAATTTTATATAGAGTGCAACAAAAACTTACAGAAAACTGCATTGAAAACACATTTTTGTTATGTTCTTTTAAAACTATCAGAAAACTCAACACAATGTTCTCCATTTCTGAGACCTGGAACTTTTCAGAATCTAGACAAATATTTCTCTGTTGGAAATTAATCATTTATATCATGTTTTAATGATTTATTAAAAAAATTTAAATAATATTTATAAAACTATATTTTGAACAGTTTTATTAGTGTTTTCTCAAATATTTTTAGTTTCAGAATTACATAGCTTGTTTTTATGAACTCGAAAAAACCATTAAAATTTTACTTTATAGGAAAAATTTGTAAAATAGAAAAATGAGTGTGAAATCTTAAAACTATTTATCATATTGCTTTCCCTTTATAAATAAAATATTGTTATACTATATATGAAACACATCATACATATTTATACATAAAACATGTTTTACCTCATTTCGTTAGTCAATTATCTGTTTGCTTTCCGCAGCACTTCATTTTTGTCTCGTTTGATATTAATTTTTTCATTCTTATTAATAATGACCTCAATCATTTAATAATCAGATTTTAGTTAGAAATTACTTTTGAATCCAAATTAAAAAGTATAGAACTAGAATTCTGAAAAGCAATGGGTTTCTTTGGCAAATAGTTTAGATGAGTATTTCGTTTTCTCTCTCAAATTATTATGTAAATCTCTCGTTTTATGGTGGTTTAATAAAGATTTGTAAATTGAAAGCTTTTAGATATCGTTTTATATGCAACATTGTTCTAAATATGCACTGCTCAATATTAGAAATGCAATATCGAGAAGGAATTCGAAACTTGGCAAAGTGCGAGAGACAGAAACGAACAATAAATGATACGTATTTCGAAATGGTATGCATAATACAGTACGAAAACATCGTCGGGTCAGTAAGTTGTAGGACCACCGTTAACGGCAATACACGAAGCACCTCGTTTAGGCAGAGTCAATGAGAGTACGCATTGTGTTAGGAGAAATGCCTCTCCATTCTCTGTGAGCGATTTGTCAAACCTCGTCTTGTGAAGGAGGCAGTGGTAGGGTCTGCAAATGACATCCAATCCAATTCCAAACATGTTCTATTGTTGAGAGATGTAGCAAGAACGATGGTTAGGGAAGCAGCTGTACACTTTGCAGGACATGTTGTCTGATACGAGCAATGTGCGGTAGGGTGTTATCCTGATGATAAAGGATATTGGATACCCTGTGAGTTTAGGGGAATACCATAGACCGCAACGCATCATCTACATATTATTCTGTCATAATGCTGTGAATACAAACTAGAGATGACCTGGAATCGTTCGCAATGGCACCCCAAACCATGATGCCACATTATCACGCAGTAGCGCGTTTTCTATTTGTTGCAGGATTGGACTTGTCTCCACGTCGAAGCCAGACATGTACGCGATGATTCTCACTGAAGAAACAGAACCGTAATTCATTTGAGAAGACGATTCTGTGATATACATCGCATTAATCCGAAACTATTTCAAACTTAAGCACCTATGGAGGGAAATGTCAATGTGATTCTTAATAGACTCGATGACCGCTTTCGACTAGCAGCTAATCGACTGCAAATAGTTCTGTTTAAAATGGGATCATACAATTTTTCTTGCAAATGCTGCAGAATTTCGGTAGACATATTTATCTGGGCGACCATCACTTCTAGTTGGACGCGATGATCTACGCAGGCTGACGTTACTCTCTTTGCATCGGTATCCTGTAAACATTCCATAATTTCTTGTTCGAACCATCTTCGTCACCGCCATTGCACTGTGGACGCGTATAAGTCTCTGTAAGCTGCTATTTGCTGTAATGACCAACTTGCTCTTCTTAATCCAATCACCATGCTTCTCGTAAACTCGCCTGTCTGCTGTAACTGACTCCATTGACGATGGCCTAGCATTCTCTGCAATTGCAGGTGGCCTTTGAAACAAGTACAGACTTTCAACGATTATTTTTCAAGCAGCAATAATTGGTCTTTTTACTGGACCTTCACCTTATATCCTTTCCTACATGAGCTGGACAATTGCGCATTTCACATTATTTGCATAATTCTGTAAAGTGCATCTAGCCTGAGATTTATATATTGTTCTCTCCACCCTTTCTTGGTATTGCATTTTCAATGTCTGGCAATGTAAGCTGACAAGTGCATTACACCAAAAATGTAAACTTCATAAGGTGATTCTAATTTCAGGAATTTTATACTTGTTAAAATTCCTTACTGTATTTACTGTTAAAGCAGTTTCATTATACTCTGCATTATTATAAGATGGAAATTCAGAAGTTGCTTAAAAATTTTGTGATTTAATTATTAGTGTAATTAGTAATCCATATTTTGTACCTGTTTGAAGTAATAGCTTTTTAAAATTGATAACTGAACTCTGATTTATATTGAGCTGCAATTAAAGAGCTGTGGTCTCTTGATTGGTAGTCGATGGATGAAAAATATTTTAACTTTAACATCTGGGTTGTGGTTTGGTAACTATTGATGACATGCTACAAGGACATTAAGTACTGCCTGAATGATTCGTGACAGGCTATCATATACTTAATTTTGGAAGATGCGTTGACCAAATTTTTAATGGACATCCCTTAACATTTTATTCTAAATTGATTAGCTCTTACGTATCTACTTGAGAATACAGAGCATTAGTTCCCTGAACTCAAAGTTCCACATATCGTAGAATTGATGTAGGCGGACTTGTACAGTGCACAGTGTGAGCACTTCATCTGAAAACACTGTATTTCAAACTTTGCGATTACCTTAAATACCTGTTGTATTATTTACTCATTCAGGACGTCAACCTAGTTTCACAGACCACTGAAGTAGTGAAACTATTCCGGAAAACATTAATAGATTCCCATGAGTTTTCAAAGCCATGGATTTCTGATGAAGAAGTATTCATCACGTTATGAAAGTGCATTCTTTCAGGACTTAATATGAGTTACAACATATTTTGCATTTTCACTTCGAATGCAATTTATTTGTAAAATTGTTTCTTTTAACGCCTGATTTCTTTTTTTACAGGATATTTATGAAAAATTGCACTGTAACGATCCTGTTTCCAATATCAGTTTTTGTGTAACTTTTTTCGTTTGTTTCTTTGAAAAGGCACACTAACATGTGTCGTTAGGAAACTACTTTTCAACAAATGAATTATATGTTTACACACATATTAAATATATGTATTGCAAACATTTTTTCATGTGAAGTTTATGATAATTCTAATCGAAAAACAAAATGTTCACTTTAATTTTACTATACGATTTTTAACAACATTAAGTTAATTAAGTTAAAAAAGAGTAAATCATATTAACCGAGTTATTAATAGCGGATTAAATTGTAAGTTTATATTGTAAGAAAGGAATTTATCGTTTGGCAAAACATTTTGTAATTAATGTTTATGATAGAAAATCATATATAATTCAATTTTATTATACGTTGTTTCTGAAACTTGAAGTTTAGTCAAATTTAATGCGAAAATAAGAACAGTGCAATTAATGTTACCACTTTTGTAAAAAATATTTCCCCCAAAAATATTTTGGAATTTCCTTAAAAATTTAACTTGAATTAGAAATAAAAATTTTCCTAAAGTAATGCTTATGAGAAAAATGCAACATATTTATAATTAAAAATTTATCCTAAACTACAATAGTGATAACATATGGTATAGAAATATTTTATATATTGAAACTCACATTTTTCACTAATATTTTTGCGGTAAAAAAGTTTGGTTTATAATTAAACTTATTGAAATAAAACTATTCAGCTATATTTTATCATTCAAATTATAATTCAGGTTACTGAAACAATATTAACCAAGAAATAAAAAAAATGAGTAAAAATATGCGTTTACTTCAAAACTATTTCAAAAAAAGATGTTCTATGTATGTCTATGTTTACAAAATATTCTGCACAATATTTCAATTCCACTCTTCAATTTCCTATGGGTTATTTCCCAGGGCACATGAAGTCTCGCTCATATAACTCTTCCTTTCCCACGACACGAGGGAAAGTATGTCACATAAGAGTTGCTTTGGGTAAAAAGTTTTCGTCAAGGAATGCATTCAAAGGAAAATACGGTCATCTTCTGAGATTTTGGAGTTCATATTTTTAAACAAACCCTAAAATATCAACATGTGAAAAGTTTCCTTTACCAAATATTAAACTCAGGAATGCAATTTAGAAAAGTGTATTCTAAAATTTATATAAAAATATTTGTTGTTAAAATCATACTGATTCAAAATGCTTCAAAATCTACTTGCAAATTTAAAATTTGATATTTGCTATTTTTAATACTTATTTATTATATAAAGTAATTATTGCATGTTAATATTTTATAATGTCAGATATGTCATTTTAATTATATGCTCATTAGAAGCTATATCTATGAGTAATTGAATGTGCTTTCTTATATCTATAAAAACAGAAGCTTAATCTAAGTCCACACTACGTACACATTGTGATAAAATCCTTAAGAAGTTTAAAAATAGTTATTCTTCACTAATATTAAATGCAAGGATGATGAACTTTAAAAACTGATATGATTACTTCGATATGACATTATGGCGCTTTGAAAATCGATGAGACTACAATTTTCAGAATACCTGTATTAGTAGAAGCATTGTATAAATCAATTATTAATGTACAGTATTCAGTGATAAAAAGCAAAAATTTTCAAAAATATCAAAGATTAGCCTTCGGCCCCTATTTTAAGGATTACTAGGTATATAGGGACTTGTTTATGTGACATTTAGTTCTAAATTACTTCGATTGGATACTTGTAAACTCTCATTAAATTCGTTGAACGTCATGCGAATCTTTGTCTCGTGAAAGTAAAAGAAATAATATGTAACGTTATGAACAATAATAAATGCTGTTTCTGGATCATACTAATTATACTATACGGATGTGGAACATGATATTTTACAGTTGTTTTTTTGCATACATTTTTTCGTTCATAGTATTTGGTAAAAGAGTTATTTTCTAAAATAATAATTAATTATTCATTCCCTTAAGTACTGAATTTTTGTTTTTATACTATAAGAAATATTAAATATAATTTTTTTGTTTTATCGAAAGTTCATAAAATATAAGATCTATTGAAATTAGTTGTGCTATGATTAATTAACTGTTATGAAAATGAAAGATATAAATAAAAGAGAATTGACATATACCGTTAAATAAAATTTACTAGATTTTCATCATTAAATAAATATTTACATTTTTATAAAAAATTTGAAAGCTTGAAAACATTTCTCTTTTTATTATTGAAGATGTGAAAAAGAAGAAATATAAAATGACAATACATAAATCTAAATGATTTAGTTCCCATTATAATTCGCATTGGAATGCCAATTATAAAAGTTACCATTTTATGAAACGAGCAAAATTGCTTGGAAGTGAAATGCTAAATAAAAGATTTTTGATTTTATTTTCTTATGATTTACCGTACATAACAGATTAAAAATAATGACTTAAGAAATGATTATTCTTAAGACATTATTTTTAATTTATTATATAATGTAAATTGTTATGTATGTATAATAAATAGTGACTTAAGATGACGAAAAGTAAAGATAATATTTGTAAGTTAGGATTCACATATAATCAATAATCTCGTATGTTTTGGTTTAAAATAAACTCAATTTTTAAATACTTTTTATAGAAACGATGTTTTTTAAATTCAAATATTTTTAAGTTTTATATTTTTAAGCTTTAAAAAAGTCCAATAAATTAAATTTATTTAAGCCCTCTTAAAATGTGAATATATATATATATATATATATATATATATATATATATATTCAAAAAGATTTTTTTACCATTTATCTTAATATACATCTCTAATTTAACTGTTTTACGAGCATCAAAAGATGTTGTCAAAGCTAAAATAAAATTAGATTTTTATGAAATGCATGAAATACTAAAAAAAAAAAATTGCAAATACTTTTATGAATTATTGATTAAATTTATTAAACATAAAATATAATTATTTTATGAAATGAAAAAAGTTCAAACTTTTTTTAATCATATTTTGTACCTTTAAGAGATGAAGTAATATTTGATTCAAAAATTCTCAATGCCAATAGTATAAGTGATGTTGTTGTTATCAAAGTTGGTTGTTCAGATTAATGATTTCTAGGATATGTGCTTTCAGATTCTCAGAGAAATCAAACAATGTATGATTTGCATTACATTTGTGCAAGATACAAAGTTTTGTCAATTGCATTCTCTTCTCGTGTAAAAACTGAAAAGTCAGTCGTATATTTCATGGTAACATTTTTAATAAAATCGCCCATTATTCAAATAAATTCACAACATTTAAACTAATACAATCTCTGTTGTTTTAATAACAACGTTTTGAAACTAATATAATGATTGAGTAAAATAAGGAGGAGAGAGGAAATTTAAAAATATATATCTAATGAAATTTTTCCATTTAGGAATTAGTTTTTTTAGATTAAGTACATTT
>JAJQOW010001478.1:0-47003 GCA_037975125.1 Latrodectus hesperus
TGTACTTCGGTTTCTTTCCCAAGCTATTAGGACACTCTCAGGCAAGCACGATTCCACAAGGGGAGTTAAAAAGTCCCCGTACTTTTCTTGGGTTCTTCCTAGGCTGTCCAGCGCGCGCAGTTTCGATTCCAGTTCATCGTAAAGAACAGCTAAATCCGTTTTAGTTCGGTTTGAGGAGGCATTTCTCATTACCATAGTTAACAAGTCTCTGACGTAAACTTGTACAAGTAGATCACTCCGCCCGAAGCGATCCTGTAACTGTTCTATGACTTTGGGATAGTTATCCGCTGTTGGCGGGAAGCTTTCTACTAATCTTGCTGCTTTCGATTCTGGCACTATTGTCTGTAGCAAATACTGGAACTTGTCTTCTGGTGGAATTTTCTCATCATCATCTATTTTGGAGAACTGACTCCAAAAACCAAGCCATTCTCGAGTCCCACCGGAAAATCGCTTTAGTTCTAACTTCGGGAGCGTGAATTGTTTCTTATTTGAGGTATCTTGAGAGACTTCCGTTTTCATAGTTACTTTACGGCATCCAAAAAGTTCAATATATCTATCACGATATTCTTCTGCTGTAATGAAATCTTCTTCATATAACCGTTCCGCATCTTTTGAAGTTAAAATTTCGTTTTCTACTTCTTGTTGAGAAACTTCTAAATTTTGAAATTTGTCTTCTAACTGCGCGGATAAAACCGAAATAACATTCTTATCTACTTCTGGTTTCAGGAATTCTTCTTGAATTTTATTCCCGCAGACTGTAAAGAATGCTCGAAGCCCTTTTCTCTTCTGTTTCAACAAATCCATTCTTCAGTAAAACTTTAATTTCAATCTTCAGGCCCCACGTTGGGTGCCACTTATGTTACGTTTCGTTTTTATTTGAATAATTCCGAATTCGATTTCTCGAACATGAATAAAAATGGAATTCTTTTCAACGTAACATAATAAAATTATGGGCCGAAATATCTACGCGATATTTAAATTGAAGACAGAAATTATCAATAATGACTTTGAAAAACAGAAGTTCAAATATTTATTTCTTAACTAAATCAAAACATTGCTCGGTGAGTGCCGGATGCATACTGAAAAAAAGAAGTTTTAAGTTACACAATAACGCAAGCAGTCACATGGGTGACGTCACTCGCTTCTCTGGCGATTGGTTGTTACACAAGTAATATTTGTCCTTGACAGAAAAGGATGTTTTTGTTTAGTAAGATTGATCAGCTGATAAAGATATAAATTTTTTGTGCCAGCATTTGTTATTCGTGTAATTTAAAGTCATTTGTCTGAATAACACTAATTTGCCAATCAACGAGCAAATTAGTATCATTTGGCCAATATCCAGGGAAATGATATTTTAGTGCAAGTATCATGCATATGAGTAACTTTACTTGAAAGCTCTTAGTTCAGATAATTTTAGTTTTCAGTGAAAAGTTTTTTTTTCTTTTATTTAAAGGTACAATTTTTTTCTAACTTTTATCATAATAAAGCTGATAAAATTTCATTGAACAAAATATACTCGTTTAATGTTGCAAATTTTTACAGCAAAAAATATTTCTACAGGCATCTTGGGAAATTTCATTTTGATGAAATGTGATGAGAAGCATTTTTTAAGCTTCATGGAGTGTGCAAAATCAATTTTTTTTTAAGAAATGATTCAGATGATTACATGAAATCTATGCACACAACTGATTCAAAACTCAAATTCCAAGAATACAATTCAAACACATATACAGAATCATAGAGGAAAAGAGCTTAAATATGTAGAGTTGTATATCAGAAGAATTTACATCAATGAAAAACTTATTCATGTAGTAATTACGCATCAAGACTTTAAATTTCCAAGAGAAATCATTTTATACTTAAATAAATTTTTCAAATAGAAAGCAGAAATAAATGAAAAATAATAAGAAATTTTGTTAGAAAACAATTGAAATGAAGTACTTAAAGATGGTACAACTTTTTATGCAATTTGCGTACCATAGAAATGGTTTACACAATGTTAAGTTTAGCAGAAAACCCAAGTTTTTAGAATGTTCATTTATACAATTCCATTGATAACAATATAATTTCTGGTTGCACTGTTCAACTGATAAAGTTATGAATTGGGGATCCTGATGAAATATCAAATTATTTCTTCTTTCTGTGTGTCATATATATATCATATTCGTATACATATTTAAACTTATGAATTATTTTTATTGAAATTCCAATGCAAAAAATATTTTATTTCCCACTGAACACTTTTAATGACAAAAATAATCCACTTTACCGTGAATTATCTAATTTAATATTTATAAAACAGTGTATATTTAAAAATATTCTTTCATATGTAAAAATGTATGTCTTTATAAGATCACACTGGAATATTGTTTAAAAATAAAGTTAGTAGATCTAATACATTTCATGATTTTTCTAGATTTGTAAGAATTTAAACTTTTAATTTATCAAATCACAGTAGATATGGATTAAAAAATAACTGTATAAATGAATTCATGTAAACATTTTAAATAAAAACAAACAAAAGGCTTTCAAATATGTCTAATATAAAAGTTAAAAACTTGTTTGAAATCTCAGATGTTGTGAAATTTTAATGCAAAAAAAAAAAAAAAAAATCTCAGCTTTGGCATAAAAAAATTTGCCATGACTGTGCAAATTATGTTTGAAAGAAACAGTTTTCTTTTGGATGTTACTTGTTTTATGTTTTCACTGTATATAATGTAGAATTTAAGATTGTCTTTAAAAAATTCTCATATTCTTGTAAATTTTTAAAATATAAGCCCATAATAAAATAGTAATCATCCGAAATACAGATTCAAGTCACTTTAGAATATTCATTTAAAAATGTGGTCTTAAAATATAAAGGAAAGAAATAATTGTAAAAATGAATACAAAAAAGGGATTTTTATCACTCTAGTCTCTTACTTTTAATGATAAAATGAGTCTCAGAAGTTTCAAGTAAAAAGATGTATTTCTTTATTTGATAAAAATTTTTAAATACTGGAAAATACTTTTACTAATTAATTAAAATAAGTTATTTTTACTAAAAGTCACTTTTACTCTTAATTTATTGAACTTTTTCAAATATATTATTTTATATTCTCATACTTGTTTTTATAAAATGTCTTATTAAGAATTTTTAACTTGATAAGATGAATAACAAATAGTGAATAAGATTAAATGTTTTTGCACATGAAAATTATTGCATTAAGATTATTCATTGGGACTGTGGGTGGAATTTTTATGATCTATTATAATGTTTAAAATTGTATTGTCTTCATTCTGTGAAGTTAATGCAGAAGTTTCGGTTAGTTTTCTTTTCTTTTTTGCATCTGAGTATCTTTGGGGTGTTATATTTTTATTAGACAGAATCTTTATAATAATTGATGGAAAATGTACTTGTTATGCACTTAGCATATCGGCAGCTTCTAGTTGTAATGGTGTTGATTTTAAAATTCTACCTAACACATCACACTGTGTCTGATTTTACTGAGTCAATTAATTTAATAAAAACTTTTGTTTTATTTCATTTTTTCTGTGTTCAACTGAGAGGGTCTATGATTTTTTTGGGCTACTTCATTTAAAATAAATTCCTTTTCATTATCATTTATAATTAGAGGAGATTCATTATATACTGTAACAGTTTCATTAGTATTTTTAATATGCTGATGTAAATAATGTATGTTTGCACATATTCCATCTAATTGAAGAATCAGTGCAGCTACATAAATATTTGTGAATGCATATATATTACATTCTGTGCATTGTATGAGACAAGTACAAGTGTTATTATTTTCATTCATGTTGTATATTTCTGTATTACGTGTTGATAAAACAGGACACCCATTCTCATTCTCAATTATTTGTAAAAATAGTGTTTCACTTGTTTTATGTCTGATTCTTAAATCTCGTATCTTACTGGTCAATTTACCTTTATTTGCTGTAATTAAACGATCAATCATTTTATCTCGTACGAATCTCATAATACCATGAATAGCTTTGTCTAATCTTTTTACGTTTGTCCCATAAAGATATATATATATATATATATATATATATATATATATATATATATATATATATATATATATATATATATATATATATATATATATATATATATATATAGTGTTCGGTGCATTCGTTCTATGTGCATGTTTGTATTAATGCCACTGTGAAGTCTATAACAGTATGCCTAGCTAGAAGTATTTTGCAAATAATATGTTTCAAAATAATTTGAAAATTCTATGGTGTCAGGGTCTTCTTTAAGTAATTTATTGCTGCCTCTGTTAGCGTATAGAATGTATTTATGTATATAAAAAAGCCCATGGGAATCCTTGGCGCAAATCATCAATTGTTAATAAGGTTATAAGTTCAAATACATATCCGTTTACCCTATGTGTACTATCAAAACATATGCAGTCGGAACTAAATTTTTTCAGTATCTCTCCTTGTGCTTCTGTCATAAGAATCAAAACAAAATAATTTTCTTTTAGAAATGAATATTATGTACAAGTGTCTCCCTGGATTTTATAAAATAAAATGCATGGGTTTTCCGAATTTTGCATTTCACCTACCCACATATCTCTAACTCCATCATTCTCTGACCCCATAATTTTCATGCTTCACAGAATCAGAAGACAGATTGAAAGACTTTTCAATATTATATAGATCTTTTTTGTTAGTAAATGTGAACCCTCTCAACACCAGCATCTGTTATAGAATTTATTATTTCATCTAAAATATTATCTAGCGGAATTTTTGTTGCTATTTTTGAAGCTATATTTTTTCTTTCATCTGCAGTTAAAAATAAGTGACCTAAATCATTTTGGTGCCCAATATGTACTTGCTTATACGATACTGCACATTTGCCATCTGTGTATTCTGTTACTTTTTTTCCAGCTGGACAGTATGCATTTATTTTACTGCTGCCATGAATTTTTAAATGATGTAAACCTTTAGTTTGGGATTTTAAATTTCCTGAACGGTGGCATCTGAAATTATAACATTTTACACCATGTATATTAGTGTGTTTATTGCAATAAGAAACATATTTTGACTTTGTGTTTTCAATTTCTCTCTTCCATGTTAAAAAATCATTAAGTGAATTAAATTCAAGTTCAGCAAAATTTATATCAATATCATGAATATTTTTAAATGATATGTTATTTCTCGCTTTTCAAAATTACCATGACATAGCATACGTACGTACCTGTTTGTGAGACTTTTGGATTATGACTTTTTTTTGATGGCATTTAGGATTTTTTAGGTCACTGAATTTGAGATGGCAAACCCCACATTTGTAGCTCAATGATCGATCACTTTTTAAAGAATCAATTAAAGCAATATTATCAGAATGTAATTTATTTGCATGGCGTTTCAAATTTTATTTGCTTGTGAAAGTTTTTAAGCAATCAGGGCGCATAAAACTATTCTCAGTCTCAATCAAATCTTTTGCACACTGAGCCATATTATTAGAATTTTCTCCCTGACATACAATTCTCCCTGAATTACGATTTTTCAATGGATCAAAAAGTGTAGTATTATTAGAATGAAATTTATAAACATGGCGTTTCAAATTGTATTTGTATTAAAAAGATTTTAAACAATCAGGGCAAATAAAATCACTCCATTCACATTTGAATCATTCGCACAGCCAATCTTATCATTCACAATGGAATCATCATACATAACAAAATCAGAATTTTCACTCGTAATAGAATCAGAATTCTCACACATACCAGAATTAGAACTCTCACATTTACCAGAATTTGAACTCTCACACATACCAGAATTAGAATTCTCACACATACCAGAATTAAAATTCTGACACCCACCAAAATTTGAATTCTCACACAAGATAAATTTTTCCATATTTTTATTAATTCCAGAATCAAAATCTTCTGAGGATGCAGAAGTATTTGGCCCTGATAGGGGCCGTTTTTCTGTATTTTGTGTCGAAGACATAATAATCATATTATCAATCACAACAATTATTAATATATTAGCAAACACACGTTGTAGTGATAAACAAAGGTAAACAATAATATTTATACCCCAATGCTACCAGAGAGAAGACGTCATGCGTGAGAACCTGCGCAGATTACCAGGGAGGAATGAGGAGGAAACTAGTATCTGAGGGGCTAGACGCTTGTGGACTTTACTTTTCCTCTGCTTAGTACGTACTGAGTACAGTTACTTTAAAAGTAACAGTTATTTTACCGATTACATTTCGTACTTGTTACAATTTTTTTGTACTGCCATCTATCGGATTAAAATGTAATAACAAAGTTATTAAAGTTTTATAAATAAATTGAATAAAAACTAAATTAATAATAAATAAATTAATAATTAATTAAAACTAAATAAGTAGATCAATAATTTTTTTATAAAAAAACCATAAAATTAATTAATATAATTAATGTTAATTTAAATTATTATCATTTATAAATAAGCATTCACCTAAATATTAATAAAAAGATCGATAAAAAATATTTCTTATTATTTATGCAACATTTCATTAATGGCAAGTTTTTGTTTTTCCTGTAAGGCTTTGATTTCTATTATGAGACAAAGAAATATAAGTTATTTTTCTACAAACCGTTTTTTTTGGTAAAAAATTGTAAATTTCTAAATTTTCTTAAACGTAATACATTCAATATAAAAATCATGACATTTTATTATTTACATTTATTTTCGGAATTTAATCTGTTCTAAGTAAATTTTCCAATTACTCAATCGTAATTTTCAAAGACTTCCAGCGTTAATTAAAATATAAAATTAGATGAGATCTCTCATCATTATATTATATAATTTCAATTTTTCAACGTAATCAGCTTAATTATTATAAGAATTTAGTTAGACTTTCCAATTACGTAAATGAATTTTTATAATTAACTGGTAAATATTTTGCAAAGAATTGTAAAGTGGGAAGTTTAATCAGTTACAAAGAGGTTTTATTTTACGTTTGCTTACTAAAATACAGCAATTAATCAGAAAAATCAAATTAAATTTAATTTCCTTTATTTTTCTATAATTAAACATTAACGAGACAAACATAGTATATTTTTTTATGTACAATAGATAATAATTTTTATTATAAAAGATGTTTACTTGTTTATATTTTTATGAAGTAGATAAACTAGTTTTATCTAAAATAAAAATTGAATTAACTCACATATCTTGTTTCAGTTTCCTGAGACTTGGATCTCCTGTTTTAGTTTCAACCATGTTTTATTTTCATTCGTCTATAGTTGGAAAAACTATTTCAAATGTCCTTTTAAACATGTATGACTTTTCCATGACGTCCGAGGGTTCAGGATCAAGTAGGATCTTGAATTTTGCCGATAATACCCCTTTGCCCTTTGGCAACAGTTTGGTCATATCATTGGTTTTGTAGCTTCATTCTATATGCAGTCATTCTGGCAGTGCTGCAGATGAAGTTGTCTAAGGGAGTCAGATCCAAAGTAACTTCTAGTGCTCTGGTTGGCGCGGTGGACATTGCTCCTGTGATGCAGAGACAGGCCAGTCTTATTATTTAAATACAATTGCCACAATCTCGCAGACTAGAATTATTTATTGGAGCACTTTATAATTTTAAACTAATTAAGTTTTAATCATCCATCAAAGAAGCGTAAAAAGCGCAAATCTCTTGATGTTATGACATTGGAAAACGGAATAACAATTATATTTTAGTTACATGTTTCCGTGATATGGCTTTCAAATACAGCCTAATTGTCTTGCGAAAGGATTAAGTCTTGATCTTAAAAAAGTTTTCAATCCGCGGGCGAGAAAATCAGCATAGTCCTGTTACTTTGTATTTTAAATAAATATTCATGACAGTTAAAAATACATGTGATCCTTACATTAAAGACATTTCTGTTAATTCTGGCTTCAATAGTTGTTATTTTCAAAACAAGACTATACAATACACTTGTACAAATTGACAAGGAGTCAATATAAATATGAGAAGGTAATATAAAATGATATGATCTTGTAAATGATACACGGTGGTCATATGTTGAAAACAAATTCTCAGTAGCGCTGGCAATACATATCTAGCCACGCCTTTAATCTGGGAATTAACATGATGTGCAATAATATAAAGAAGAAAGGGAAAATTTGCGGCTTGGTTTCATTTTTATATCAATTACATTTATAATTATATATCAACATTTGATTTGATATTGAATTATGGTTGATGTCATGTAGCAAGATCAGTTAACAATATTTCAGAACTTTTTTGACATCAATTTTTATTAGTCTTTATACCTCAAAGGGGGAGGGACATTTGTTCTCAGAAATTATGTGTAACAAAAAAAAATAAATGACTAAAATTAAATAGCGTCGCTTTTTAATTTGGCCATTAACTAAATGATGTATATTAATAAGAAAAGTAAAAAAGAAAAATTAAAATTTAGTTTACTTTTATTATATTGATTAAATTGCCCTAAATATTGATCTGTAATTTCTTAAAAGAGGCGCGACAACGGTTATGAATCTCTCATAGGAGGCTGGGTAAAATTGTAGAGTGTGGTAATATTGATTACAAGGATAGGTTTACACCTCCGGAAAATTATCTTTAAATAACCTTCGTTATTATCCAATTAATTGTTTAAAATATTGGGTAATTAAATTTATATAGTAAGATGTTTTTTTAAACATATTTATATTTTTCTTGATAATAAAATAATTTTTAAATAATATCTATAAATTTAAAGCTGTTAAAACCAGTGAAGTTGAAAAGCATGTTATTTTTCAATAATTTTAACTAATTTAAATGGCTTTACTGCAATACATATAAATTTATTTTAGGCTGTATAAAAATAGATTTATATAAATATCAACAAATTCTGATTGATTTGTAAAATACTTTTTTTTAACAGAAAGCCGCATTTTGGCAATGAAGGATCGTGTACTTTTAACTTGTCCTATACTTTTGCAATTCTGATTTTTAATATTTCAGTATCCAAGTAAAAAATCAATTGGTACTTGTGCTTTGGAGTCGAACAATTTCTACTAATAATTAATTGAATATGATTTGGAAGAAACAAAAGAAAAATTATGGAAAAATACAATATTTTTTTAAAATTAAATATTATAGAGAACTTAGAGAGTCACATTACCTTAAATTATTACTTGATATATTAAATCATTTAAATATAACAAAACCGTTCTGAATCAGTTTTTATAAATATAAAGTTCTCAATCTTAGTAAAGGAGTTCTGATGTAAAAGAATTAGATATGTTTTGCAAATGTAGTTTAAAGCTTCATAACTCTATAATGTGCTTGTAAATTACTTTGGCCTATTAAGAAATACACAATACCATATAAAAATTTCAGAAATCGTTGGAGAAATTATTTCTTGTTTGGAGTGGGTTAATTAATTTATACTATGGATCATGAGATTATTTAATATTATAAGAGACTATAAATGGATTAATTGCAATGTAGTTTAAAATGTGATTACCGGTTTTATAAAATAAATATAAGTTAGATATAAGAAATGAAGTTTAGGGCGTTGACTTTTTTTTTCAGGCAATTAGTACAATGAAAAGGGAATCTTTAATAAGTCTCTCTTTTCGTTATATTCAATTTTGATCTTTTGCATTCCTAAAAATGATGTGAATTTGTGTGT
Source organism: Latrodectus hesperus (assembly GCA_037975125.1). Lineage (NCBI taxonomy): Eukaryota > Metazoa > Arthropoda > Arachnida > Araneae > Theridiidae > Latrodectus > Latrodectus hesperus. The sequence continues at coordinate 9,636 of JAJQOW010001478.1, forward strand.
TTTCCTGTACTTAGTATTTACTGAGTTCAGTTACTCTTAAAGTATCAAGTATTATACCGTCTACATTTCGTACTTGTTACAATTTTTTTGTACTGCCATCTAACCGATTAAAATGTAATGACAAAGTTTTTAAAATTTTATAAATAAATTGAATTAAAACTAAATTAATATTAAATAAATTAATAATGAAGGAAAACTAAATTAGTAGATCAATAATTTTTTAAATAAAACCATAAAATTAATTAATGTAATTAATGTTAATTTAAATTATTATCATTTATAAATAAGCATTTACTTAAATATTAATAAAAAGATCTATAAAAAATAATTCTTATTATTTATGCAACATTTCATTAATGGCAAGTTTTTGTTTTTCCTGTAAAGCTTTAATTTCCAGTACGAAGCAAAGAAATATAAGTTATTTCTCTACAAACCGTTTTTTTTTTTTTTTTTTTTTTGTAAAAATTGTAAATTTTTAAATTTTCATAAATATAATTCATTTAATATAAAAATTATGACATTTTGCTATTTACATTTATTTTCAGAATTTATATCTGTTCTAAGTAATTCAATGACTTCCAATGTTAATTAAAATATAAGATTAGATGAGATATCTCATCATTATATTATATAATCTCAATTTTTCAACCTAATCAGCTCAATTTTTTTAGAATTTAGTTAGACTTTCCAATTCCGTAAATGAATTTTTATAATTAATTGGTAAATATTTTGCAAAAAATTGTAAAGTGGGAAGTTTAATCAATTACAAAGAGGTTAAATTTTACGTTTGCTTACAAAAATACAGCAATTAATCAGAAAAATCAACTTAAATTTAATTTCCTTTATTTTTCTATAATTAAACATTAACGAGACAAACATGGTAAATTTTTTTATGTACAATTAATAATAATTTTTATTATAAAAGACGTTTACTTGTTTATTTTTTTATGTAGTAGATAAACCAGTTTTATCTAAAATGAAAATTGCATTAACTCACATATCTTGTTTCAGTTTCCAGAGACTTAATCAATTTATGGATAAATTAAGTAGCTTTGTATTTAAAACTATTAATAATGTTTACGTTAACATAATTATTTTACATTAAATATAGTTGCATAAAATTTCAATAACTATCAAAAATTATAAAATAGTTTTACCAATAATCTAAATATTTTAATATTTCAAGGTAAAATATTGAGAAACAACGTTTAATAAAAAGTATAAAATAGTTTTAGAGAAATATATATTTTTTATTTACATCAATCCATAATTTAAGAAATAAACATGACAGTAACACATGATGGTATAAATAAAGATGAGGTAAAGATTAACTTAATTAAAGCTTTTATTTCATTTCGAATTTATAAACTAAAATGAATAAACTACCTTTATTAGGTTTAAATCAACATTCCCATCTGAATAAAAATAAATCGTATGGTAAAAAATACAAAAGAACATTTTTTCTAAAAGTTCAAATTCTATTTATTTACAGTAAAATACAGTGAAACTAAAACATGGTTAAATAAAAAATAAACATATTTATACGGAATTATAATAAAAAATATGCATAGTAAAAATAACAATGGAAGCATGTAAGCAGATTTAATTTAAATATTTTTTTCGATTTAAGAAATCTGACCTAATTTAAGGATCAAATAAATATGTTATGTATGTTCATAAAATAAAATTAAATTTTTAAAAGAAATAATAACAAAAATAAAAGTAAATAAAAATTGCTATATGCATAACAAGAATATCATGCTTTTCTTATATTTAAAAAAACGTCATATATTTGAAAAAGAATGATAATCACTAAATAGTCGTGCCATGATTATTGGTTTTCTCAACTCATTTATTTTAGTAATGGAAACGAAACAAATGTACATGCGTATTTTATTTCGCAATATAAATTCATATCTCCCTCTCCAACCCAAAGAGATCTTTCAATTCCCAAGTATCACTCTTCTATTCATCATACCAGTTAAACCAACTGTCATTTCCCTTCTCCCACCCAGCCTTCCTACCATAAAGTGCTACCATAATCTCATAATTCATCCGTCTGTATCGATATATCGATGACATTGTAACTTGTACTCGCTCTGTTATTGGCTTTTCTGTACTTGTTACAGAAGAGCCAATGACAGAGCGCTAAGTACACTTATTACTTTGTAACAAGCATGTACGCACATACCCGCTGATTACTTTGTAACAAGCACGTACTCACGTACTCACTGATTACTTTGTAACAAGCACGTACTCACGTACTGGCTGATTAGTTTGTAACAGGGACGTTCTCACGTACTCGCTCTGTCTTTGAAACTGGTTAAGACCATTGTACCTGCAACTGTCTGGGGATAATCGAACTCGCGCTGACTTTAATACTGGAAATACTGAGTATTTGGAAAAAAATTACTGATTACAGGTTGTTACATTCAAATACTGATTACAAAATACTGATTACAGATGTTTCTTACCATCCCTAACTCCTACCTTTTTTTCCTAAACTAAATATCTGCCTCTGGTCTATAACACATATATCTCTGGCATCTAGGTCTATAACACATATACGGTTAAGGCACCACCGCTTACTTTGCGGTAATCTTAACCACATGATGTTTCTTTTTCTATCCTTGTAAGCTGTATAGCAATTAAAAGAGTGTCAATAATTTTTTTCAGTAAAAAGGTTTTGGAACTCTTAATGAAAGTATAGATTTGCGCTTTTTGTTATCGATTCAAATATAATCCCTCATTGCTTCTTTTAAACGTGAATAATACAAATTTTATAATTTCAAAATTAATTATTCCCCTATTTTCATAGTCATCGTCGTTTACAAGACATATTTTAAAAATTTGGTATTATGAGAAATTTTGACTGTAAAATTACTTGTGTGTGCGTGTATATATATGCACACACACGTATATATATATATATATATATATATATATATATATATATGAAAGTTCGATAATTCTTTTCACACCTACAAATACATTTATGAGTATTTTCTGCATTTGTAGATATTTGCTAACGATAGTAACATTTTAAAAGTCAAAGCATTATTCACATTTTATACTTTAATAATACTTTTTATGTATATTGTTTATAATATTGAGGTGTTCTTTCTTTGAATTGCTTTTTTTAATAAAAAAATATGAATTGTTCTGATATAATTAACATATGGTTGGTGTTTTGTTTTAATCATTTTTTTCGTATGTGTACAAGAGTTAAATATATTAAAACTACATTTTTGTGTCGATTCTGTAATTGGTGACCAAATTCTGCAATTGGTGAGTGATTATTAATAAATTAAATATATTTTGGTAGAATTTTAAGTTTAACATTTATATTTATTTTATTGAATTTTAAGTAAATATAAAAGTTCTAAATTTTATGGAGGACGTTTATGAAATGATTCTCTTTATATTGGAGTTTTCTTTAAATTAATATATTTCGTTATTTTATGTTAATTTAAAGAAATAACGCTCTCTTTTTATTATACTAACTTTAATTTTATTTTTAATTGTCTATAACATCAGAGACAAGCACTTTGACTTTGGAGCATTAGAATGAAACTTCATATTTCTAAGATTAATGTATCTAAATGACTAGAAGAATTAAATAATAATCTAAAATGACTAATTTAAATAACTTATTATAAATTATTTAATTTCTAAGTTAAATAGAAAGAAATTAGAAAAAAAGAAAGTAAGAATTATTTAAAAAAAGATGTATAATTTAATTAAAAATATTAATACGACAAAGTGTGTGTTAATCTTCCTCTAGATTTTTCTGCTTGGTTTGTGTTATTGGATTTTAGTATTAACTTTAAATATTTTTCTAGGCCTCTCTTTCTACTATCTGCATTATACATATTATGTATAAAATTTTTATGATTTCTTCTTTATAAATATCCGAAATTTTGTTAAAAATTTTTTGACTGATCTTAAAAAATGGTTCTAGAGATAATAGCAGGTTTTTCAGGAAACCTTTTTTGTAAAACATCATACTAGCTTAAATTAAAGGTTTCATTTTTTAAATCATTTTTCTAAAAAAATGATTGTCAGTTGAATCTCCAAAAATTTGACTTGATTGCATAATTGATTTGCGCAATAAAATTTCTTTTTTAATGCTGAATTCCTATATATTTCAGCATTAAGTATAAAACTACTTGAGTTGCTCGAAAATATTTCAATATGATTTTATTAAAATGTGAATAACATACATTAATCTTTTATTTATAGTTAATCATACATATTCTATCTCGTTTGCTCATGGGATGGAATAATTTATAAGTGTTACTTTGTACATTATTTTAAGTTGAATTTATTCCTTATTTGGAAAGAATTTCTCGAGTCTTTTAGATATTTAGTGCCATTTTCCAAATATTGATTTATAAATTAAGCTTTTTAAAGCCTACGTTATATATATTGGCAATTAATATACCCTGCTGGCCATTTAAATTGTAACATCAAGAAAAACAAGATAATAACAACAAAAATTTATGTGGATATCATGCTGACCAAGTATCAAATGATTAAATTTATAGACTTCAGTGATGTGTTGTTTCTGCCAAATACAGTAGCCAGAGCAGCCGCCATTGTAAGGAGATCAGCGCTGCCACACGCCTCGGCAATGATTCAAAGAGACTTTGGATGTGTTCTTGGGTTATAAGAGACCAAGCAGTTTCCATACGTTGCCAAAGTTTATTTGGTGTGGCAGCTGGCGAGGTCATTTGAGTCAATCATTGAGAAACCATGGACATATGGTTTCTATCAACGCAAGATTTGGAGGGAAAGCTAGCCAGGGAAGTAATACAATATGGCGATTGACAAAGAACCCTTGGGCAATGCGTGTTAGATGTGATCGTGCATTATCTTGTTGAAATATGGCTGTAGACAAGACGTGAAGGCAAGGAACTACATTTGGTTCCAGCACCTTCGGAGATGCAGCGCTGGCTTTTTAAAGTACAGGCAATGCATACTAGAGGAGTGCAGAGTTATATCCAATAACACCTCATATTATAATGCTTGGTGCAGGACCAGTGTGACGATGCATATCGTAATTGTTCAGCATTCTCTCACCACGGTGTCTCCACACTCAAATCAGTAATGTTGGAGACAAAAACGTGACTCGTCAGTAAAGACAATTTCATTCCATTCTCTCGTCCACATCTTTCTTTCATCGAACCATTGGTGGGGGAGACGTCCGTGGTTCTGCGTCAAGGATAGACGAAGAAATGAACGTCTTACGGATAGTCCACTGTGCTGTAAACGGCGTCGAATGGTACACACAGACACTGGATGATGCGATGCTGACTGAATGTGCTGTGCCAGGGTTTGCGATGTGGTTGGGCGATGCATTACTGACATGCTCACAATTTGCGTGTAATCACGTGAAGTGCAACACTGAGGTGAATGCAATCGAACACACATCGGTTCTTCGTACTACCCTGCATCCAACGATGCCATATCTGCATTACAGTTGTTTGGTTTCTTCCAACACGACTGCCAAGTTCCCTGAAAACTAATACACAATCTCGGTTGACCTGTATCCTTCCTCTGTGAAACACAGATACTTGATAAAAAGTGATCGCTGTTTTTTTAGGAGGTATAATCGATCGTTTTTACGGGAAAAAAAACTACAAGAAAATCAGAATTGCCAAACTGGAAATCTTCGAAATCTGCAAACCTTAAATATTGCTGTGAAATGGCACCACAGGTGCACGTGCATCTGCGCTGAAATTCTAACCATTTGAATATCTCACCTTCGCTATCGTATGTTGTAAATTTCATTTTATTTGCATGCTTCATTCAGGGTGTTGTATTTACGGTATTCAGCAATGTAGCAATAAAGGTCCTGCAAGTATATTGTATCAAAAACTTTGCATCGATTTTATTGTCGTTAACTTATTATTTAGTGAAGTAAGATATTAATTTTTTCTCACAATCATAACTTTTCTCTTTTATCATAATTTCTTGTTTAGAAAAAATTTTAATAGAAAAGTAATGCAATTATGATATTTTCTGCTTTTTATTGACAGTATCAAGGAAGACATGCCCTTTTTTTCAATACGCCGAGGTGAAAGCTGAATTATTAGTGATCAGGACCACAATTCCACAGTTCGAGGGTTCAATTCACATCTTCAGCTTGGATGTTAGTAGTGGCTTGCAATCCCTATTAAACTTTAAGCCTTATTTAATAATAAGTGTCTGAGTGCCAAGCATAAGCTTTGAGTGATAGATAAATTATTCATCAATTAGATATTTGCATATGATTTTATCGGATCCTCACGGGCGAAATTTTCTGCTTACTTTCTAGAGTGAAATTGAAAATAAACATGAGTTACGATTCATCCTGTGAAATGCACACACTAATCCCTGATGAATTAATATTAATCTTTCGCATATTGAAATAAAGACAAAGAAATTAGAATTTCTCTTGAGAATAGACTTATGGGAAAAACCTTTCAATTCAAAATAAAACTATTAAATTTTTATGGGTCTCAAGTGGTCTGCTGGAACGTATAGAAAGCATAGACAGCCGGCATTTTTTACGTCCTTAGTTGTTTTCTTTTTCTCGAAGAAAATTGTTTGAAAAGGAAGTTGTATTCTTCTTCTTTCTAATTGAAACCTTTTCCTGTAACTGAATATCTCCATCGTCTTTCTCTTAACGTAAATGTTACTGAAATTCTTTTCTTTAGTTTTAATGTATGATGAAACTCTAAGGTTGTTTGTGAGGCATTTTACATGTATGAAATAATTTTTAGTTTTGAAAAATATTAATTTGTTCGGAAAGTAAATTCGTTTTTCCTACATGGATCAGCTTTTTGCTAGTAAAAACCAACCACTTAATGACTGTGGAATTGTGCCACTACCGAAAGGTGATGAAAGCTAATGGACGAGAGTGAAGAACGTGCAATGCAATACAATATTTATTTGCTGCACGTTTTTCATTTTCATGAAAAACGAAATTACTTTCCAAACAAACCAATAGTAGTTCCAAGCATTTTGTATAGATTTTATATCAGTTGGAATGTGTCAATGGAAATATAATTTCCTCTCTCAAAATATTAACTCCTTTGACCGACAGTTACTTTTTACAGTATCATTACATTCTATTGAGAATTTCAATTGTTCAAAGACTGGTGTCTTTTCACATTTAAAATAATCCCTTAACTATTAGGATTATTATTTATATTTGTATTCAGATTAGCTGATGATTCACAGAGAATAATTATTTTGCAGCAAGTTTTTGTCACTCTAAAGCAAAATTTACAAAACGACTTAAATATTGAATCCGTTTGCTGGAGATTTCTTTCATGATGTGTGTTTTTCAGAGTACAAATATGATGATTAGTATTATAATAATTTTTTTTACTGATTTACCTCTCATTAATAGTGGCAACATTTCAAATTCACTATTAAAACTCTCTAGAATTTATATGAAAGGTTTTGCTGTTTTCACCTTTAAAAACATTTTATAACTTTAAAAAATTTTTTGAAATCGTGAGATCCAAAAGAGAACAAGTCGATTTAATCTGCATTGAAAATATCACAAAAAAATCCTGCTTACTAATTATATAGACAGTTTATACAAGAAAAATTGAAACTATTATTTTTTAGTAAAAAAATTAATCTCTTTTGAGATTTTTCAAATGACGTTAATGATGATCATCAAATCATTTTAAGCTTACATAAGAATTATAGTGTTTTACTGTAAAAAAATGAGTGACTGAGTTTGATTTCTATAGAAAAAATGCGTCTAGTTACGCGAAATTTTAACTTGTCTTTTGAAAATCTATTTTATATAACTCACCTTTCTCTATTATTAGTTTTAAATTGTTTTCTTTTAAGCTCAGGATTGCCTATAACATAGACTATGAAGATTTTGAAGTAATTTTTCTAAGGCATTCGATATACATTGTTTGGAGTACCATATTTTTAAGCTGTCTCTGTTTATTTTAAAATATATCAATGATATTTTTTTTAAATATTATTTGCTAAAGTCTTTTAATTTATTTGATGAAAAATGTTCTTATACTGCATTTTTCTTCATTTTTCATTTCTAATATCACGAGTGTGTAATCGTATTTATTAGTTTCCGAAATGTTCGTCACATCTCTGGATCATTTTAAGAATTTCAGTAGTATTTATTTGATATTTCATATAAATTTTTACTTTTTATATAAAGATCATATAGTTTTTTAACGTACAATGATAGTAAACTTATTGCTTAACTTTAAAATACATCCCTTTTTTAGTATTTACACACATTTGATTATAGGCAGTGAAAGAAATTTCAATAAAATTTACCATAAATATGGTTTTAAAAATTTTTTGAAAATTATAAAAATAAATCTTCATATTTAGTAATAATTTTATTAATTTCATCTTTATAATTACAGGAAATTACTGATAGTACTATCAATAATTTTTCTTCCTAGTCTTCGACTATACTATCATTTGAAGGCTTACCATGATTATATATGTTAAAGTTTACTTCATTAATCCTTATGGATATGCTGTACAAGTAATGAGACAAGAGACATTAACTTTTCTGTTTAATTTGTTTAATGAGTTTGAAGATTTATTGTTGAAGTCATAAAGGTGTTTAATTTGTTTCAATAAAAAGTTTAGTAATTTTCTTACGTTTTAATGAGACGAAACATATTTACATTAACTGATATTTATATCAACCACGAGTATCAGTTTTCTGATTAAAAGATATATGCAACTTATTTCAAACTGGAAAGTGGAATTAGTTTAAAAAGGTATCCCAGTTTGAAGGAGAGAAAAAATTGTTAACTGTGTGAGATTGTACCCAAATATAATGTAAGAATACAAGCAGAGATTGTTGTGAAAGTGGAGCAACGTTTTTTTATCAACTGGGAGTGGAACTTACAGTATTCTAGTTTTAACCAATCAAATGAGCGCTACAATGCGTATTCATACTAATGATATATTTACAATGATAGCTTATATAATTCAACAGTAAACTTAATACTGTAAATAATTTTAACCATATTTAATGATAGTAAATCAGGTAACATAGTTTATTCAAATACCCTGTTTTAGGTATTATTAGAAAAAGCATTCGCCTAATCGTCCCTCGTTGAAATTTCGTTTACAAACATCAAAAAATAAATAATTTTATCAAACATATTTTCAGCTTAAACTTTTAAATGAATAATAATTGATTTATAGAAAAATGTAATTAACAGTAAAACATAGAAAAACAAAATATTGTAAATTGTTTCAATTTTCATTAGCATTACAGCAATTAATCACGAGCATCATTAATATTAGTAGTAATTTAATTTTTTGAGTATTTTATCACTACATATTATAATTATTATCTTATTTATCACATAATATTGCTCTATTTCGTTTCTTAAAGCTTTTCTTCGGACAACATTCTGAAAAATTAAGTGATTGTATATTTCAAGAAAAATATTATAAAGTTATTTTGATGTCAGTTTTGAATTGTTATATAACATATAAAATTCCTTTAAAAAATTTGTGTAGAACTTTTTTGTTCATTTAACCATATTTATTCATTTTACCTTCAATTGCAAGGGAAAAGCGTATGTGTTTAACAATGTTTGGATTCTGCGGAAATTCTAATAAGAAAACAGCATCGACCCAACAAGCTCCCAAAGCGGTTGCTGAGTTCGTCTACTTATAAAATCGGTTCTAGATATCATATCTTCTCTTTTTAACGATGAATAGTTGATATCTTTGCATATAAATAGATGATGATGGTAATATGTCACCATATTATAATGGAATTCGGATTTAGTCTTCAAATGAGAAAACAAAATGCGTGTGCTTAAGCTCTCTCTCCATATAATGCAGTGAGTTAAATTGCACTTTCATAGAAATAATATTTTCACCAATTTATTGAGAAAAAATTTCAGTTACGAAGGCAGGTATTAAAAAAGATAAAATTTAAAAGGTAAATTAATCCTTAAAAAGTTGTAGTTCCTGAAATTAAATTTAAACTTTTTTAATTTTATATATATAAGCATTTCACTTACCGTCTGCGGAGTGGTTAGCCTTCCTGATTTCGAAGCCGAAGGTCCCGGATTGAAATCCTGGTTCAGAAGTGGATGTTCCTTTCTCTCGGTGCTTCTTTATCCCTTCACTTTCGGGGCAGAGATTGCAGATCCACTAGATGCTTTAGTGTATAAAATGCCATCACTTTAATCTTTTGTAGCGCTGAATATGATTAAATTCTAAGGACAGCCAGGCCCGTTAGATATATATATATATATATATATATATATATATATATATATATATATATATATATATATATATATATATATATATATATATATATATATATATATATATATATATATATATATATATATATATATATATATATATATATATATATATATATATATATATATAAATTTAAATATCTAGCTCAGTTCAATAACTGGAGCTAGATATTTATATTTCTAAATGAGTTTCAGGAAAATTATGAACTCTGAGATTTCCTGGAATACTATTGTGCAGTTGTCCACTACTGAAAATAATTTTTTGTCATAAATGAAGCTGTTAAAATGATATTATTTACTACCATATAAACTATAGCTTTTGGAAGTATTTTATAAGGGAGCATATGTTGTTGTTCAGGTTAGAACTGATTTCTATATTTGTGTTACAATTAAGATGGAAGCTTTTTATGTGCAAGTGAAAAAAGTATTCCTATCTCATTTATATTTGTTGTAAAATAATTATTTGGGGAGCCTTTATTTTAGCTAACATTCTCTTAACAAAGTGAGTTTTTAAATGCATATTCTGTTCATATTAAATGCAAGCATTTGAGTGAATGTAACACTGTTTAGCGCATAAAAAGTTTTTCTTTAAATTCTATTCATTTTGTTTAAATATTAAGTAATACATGTTTAAACTTCATTAGTTTAAATATTGATTAATTAAAAAAACATCACTTTGTTTAAAATTAAAAGAATAATTTTATTTATATGTTTTTTTGATGCTGAGACAGTATTTAATTATCATATGACATAACGTACTGTTTAATTAGAAAAGAAGGACTTTTTACAATTAGAGAAATGAGAAAAAAATCAACAGTTTGAAATAAAACTATTCGAAATATCAAAGTATTTCTGGAATTTTTTCTATTAATTAATTTTTCGCTTTGTAAATATGATGCATCTGTATATCAGTATATTTTAATATAAGAAACTTATCCAGTTCAGAGTTTTTTTATTGAAATTCTTAGAATCCCAAACAGAAAACATCATTTTGAATTGAATATATTCTTTCATGCTCATGACGAAGTGGGACAGAATAAAATAAATAGAAGTTTCATTTATCTTTCTCGAAAAATATTTTAGCTATTGGATAACAAAGGAAGGATTTCTTTATACGTTGCTACATATAAAAACCACAAGTGGAACAAGATTATTAAACTAGTAAAAAATTGTTTTGTTTGTTTTCTTAAATTTTCATAAAGGGGTACAATTTAAATATGCATTCAATGAATTAAGTACTTTGAAATTAACGGAAAGGCAGAAATGGTTTTGAATTTCATATAAGTACTTATTGAGTACATATTTTTTAAATTCCTCAAAACACAATATTTCTTTATGTACTGTTAATTATCTTTTATAAAAGCTATAACGCATATATATGCAATGAAAAAATAAGAAAATTAAAAATTTAGTAATTGATTAAATTTATAGAAGAATTAATTGTAAATAAACAAACGAAATGATAAACAAACGAGGTATTTATGTGAAAACTTTGTTTCCATGTAACAATGGCTATTTTTTATATTTTAAAAATATGGCAGTTATTTATTTTTCTTTTTCAAAATAATATTATATTGAACATATAAGTGAAATGTTTTAATCAAGGGTACTTGAAATGATAATTTACCCTTAAAATTATCAGATACTAATTGAAATTAGAATTTGTATGAAGAAAACTATACATAATTTTTTAAAATTAAATATTAATATTTAGAATTTATTGGATAGTTAATTGTATCTATTTCAAAGAAATTAGGAAATATATTAGTGAAATATATTAAAGTGCATATTCGTATATGCGCACACCTATAAAAAATAATTAATTTTTCAAAGGCAAAGAATTATTAAACTTATATAGGAAACTATTTATTCTCAATCCAATTAATGGCAAATTTTATTTTCTAAGGAAAGAAAGATGTAACATTTGCTGAAGGTTTGTAATTTATCATTATCCCCGACACACAATGAAACAACGAAATATGCTTTCACATTGTTGTAAAGGAGAATTTATTCCTAACTCCAAGCAAAGTCACATTATAGAATAGATGAAAATTAATTAAAAAGTTTCGATCAATAAGCTGTCACTTGCACCGTACGCATTCGAAAGAGAGCAGTTGCTGAAAAGAATAGTTACTACAAAAAACTTACCGGGGAATGATTGTTCTGGAAGCTCTGGGAACACAAAAGTGAGAAAAATTGGATGATTGTATTTTTTATCTAAGCTCCTCTGAGGTCATCTCCGTCCCCCAATGTCCTATAATCTCTTCCTCATCAACTGGATTCTTTTGCCATAGGATGGTATTTGTCAGAAGGCTATGATTTAACAGACATTAAGGCATTTACTTTTAACCTCACAAGGTCACTTACAATTTTATTATTGATTGTAATTTTGAGTGCCAGTGGACAAAAAGCACATAATATCCAGAAGTAAATCCAGTTTTTCTCTTAGATCAGAGATTAGATAAGGACAGCATTTATTAATCGATGGCTTGGAAGCAGTCTGTCTTGAACAGCCTTGAACCAAGGAAAAGACCATTACTGTTAACGGTGTGGTATGGGATGCGATCTTTTATGACAGTAAATCACCTCTAATTATTGTGTGCTCAACTTTACAACGCATTATGCTTCTTGGTACATTATCCTGGACACAATTTTTGATAGGATAAGGTCAGATACCTTACGGCTAACATATCTATGGACTGCATTCATGCGATTAATACACTTCCTTAACTGCCAAGATATTATATCAATGAAAAATAATGGGTGGTTTGATTCGGATACCGCAAAATATCGTGAATTTAAGGCAAATAATGATGATTATGTGGTGGGATGTATCGCATAATGACTTTAAGAATTTTCGTTATTTTTTACCATGAACATATAGAAGTAAGCATCTCTGCTTAGAACCGTATATTATGACCTTCTATACTGACTAACAATCCGAACTTTCAATATGCAACCGTTTGATGTTGATGAGTTATATAGAGGCCTTGAGTTTTTAGCCAAGTTTGGTTTGAATCAAGACACATGCTCTAAGTTTTCTAGTTTAATAATATTTTACTAATGACTAATATCTTTATTTGTAAACAGTGCATAACTAATTTTTAATATGGTACATATGGATAAGTTCTTATTGCATAGAATCCCGTTAAAGTTTTTAATTTGGAAGCTAGTTTTATTGTTAGAATTTAGATTACATTTTTTTTGATTTTTTAGTTATCCAATTGAACATAAAATTTGCGAAAGGGAGTTTAAAATTGAAGGTGTAATGTACACTACTGGCCATTAAAATTGCTACACCAAGAAGGAATGCAAATAACAGAACGATATTTATTGGACACATACATTATAGATGAAAAAACAAGTGATTAGATTAACAGGAAATTAGAATGTATAGATCTTAAGAAATCAGTATCCAGAGCAGCCACCTCTGGTAGCAATAACGGAACTTATCCGCCTAAACATGGAGTCCAACAGATATTGTATGGCATGTACGGGAATCTCAGTCAATGCAGCTTCAAAACTATGCCACAGTTCATCGACAGTAGTGAATGGTGAGTGATGGCGTGCCAATCGCTCGGTAACCATTGACCACACGTTCTCATTTGATGACAGATCAGGAGAACGTGCTGGCCAGAGTAACAGTCGAACCTGTTTTGTATCAAGGAAGTTAAGAACAGACGGGCAACATGTGGCCGTGCATTATCCTGTTGAAACAAAGCATTAGAGAGGCCTCAAAGGTAGGGCATATCAACGGGCCTTAACACATCGGAAATGTAACGGTTGCTGTTCAAAGTGCCGGTAATGCGAGCAAGAGCTGATCGAGACGTGTATCCAATGGCACCCCATACCATCACTCTAGCAGATGGGCCAGTATGGCTATGTCCAATGCAAGCTAGCAATGCGCGTTCTCCACGATGCCTCTAAACACGGATGCTGCCATCATGGTCCTGTATACAGAACCGAGATTTATCTGTAAACATGACGTGATGCCATTCCCGCGTCCAGATTCGTCGCTGATCACACCTTGGAAGGCGCTCCTGTCTGCGACGCAGCGTCAATGGTAGCCGAAGCCATGATCGCCGTGCAGAAATGCCATGCTGCTGCAAACGTCGTCGAACTGTTCGAGCAGAAACTTGTTGCCTTGCAAATGACTCTATTTCTCGACTCATGGTTTCTGACGTGGCTGTACGATCCCTTGTGATTATGCGGATAAGATGTCTGTCTTCTCTGCTGTTAGTGATGGGGGGTCGCTGAGATCCTGCATGACGTTCCGTATGATTGTCCTGAACCCATCGATTCCATATTCTGCTAACAGTGATGGGGTCTCGACTGACGCGAGCAGCAATATTGCGGTACGATAAACCGCAATCCCGGTAGGCGATAATCCTTCCTCGATCAAAGTTAGACACGTGCTGATAGGCCTTTCTTCTTCTTACACCAGGCATTATAGCAACTTTCTTTGCCGAAAACAACGTTGAAACGGAAATTGAGTATGAGAAAACTGCTGTCAAATCTCTGGTTTTATACACATTGTAGATGTCGTTACTGTCGCCTGCTTTGTATGAATGCGCTGAAAATCTAATCATTTGCATATCACAGCAAGTTCTACCTGTCATGCAAATTTCACGTGTGTGGTGTGCCGCTTTCCTGGTTTAGCAATTTTAATGGCCAGTAGTATATCACGGTAGGATGTGCTTAATCAATTTTTACATTAAAATTGATCGAAATTGGAATTGCTGAAGCAAATTACCCAGAGTAATTACCAAAAATCTGAAAATAGATAGCTTTACCTAACAATATATATCACAGCATTAAAAAGTTTATTCCTTAGGGTTAAGAGTTTTTACAGTTAATTGTCTTGTAATTTCAAAATTTGAAGAGTGTTGCAGGTTATGAAATTTAAAAATTTAATTTAGTGATTCATAGCATGATTCAAATATTAATTACGAATTGTAAAATATCATATAACTTTAAATTAATATACACGCATAACCACACTGAAAAAGTAATTATTTATGAAACTTTAATTATTAATGAACTTAATTTCAGTAAAAGTTTGAAATTTAAAATATTTTAATAGCATGCGTGTGAGAAAATCCAGAAAGAAAAGTTTTGAATACACTGTAAAAAAGTTATTACTGAAAAAATTAATTCTAGTACTATGCATTGCTTATCATTTAATTAATTGAATTTATTAAAACTTTTTATTTCCTGATATTTTTGTCATAAAATAAAATTATAATAAGTTAAAAGCTAATGTAAATGTTTTGGGTGCTTCTTTTATTTATTAATTTTTTATGTAATTCTTATAATTGGTTAATATAATTTTTTCTCATGCAAGGACATTTTTATAAAGATTTTATGTCATATATGTTACGGATAACTAATGCATTAATCGATTTATCATTAAAAATTTGAGCTAAAACAAATTCTCAAAGACTGAAAACATCACCAGATCTCTAATGGCTTATGAACTGCTATTATTGCCAAAATAAAAATTGCTCGTATTTCCAAGTGTGTTGTATAATAAATGAATTCTCCATTCATTTGTTAGAATGAACATTGTAAATGTGATGTATTCCAATTCAATATATTATTTTTTAAAATTAATGCGTTCTAACATTTGTACGTATGTTTTCTCCAAACGAATAAGGCTAAATACATAATGACTTTATAATAAAGTTCATTCTAATAATAATATTATTTACAGAAAGTTTTACTGGTCGGCAATTTCCCCGGTGGACATTAAAATGCCTAACAACAACCTTTGGCCTTTAGTTTATCTACTACGCGGTTTTAAAGAATTTGACAATTTCTTGGATGAATTTATCACGTGAAATTGCTTTCAAATTCGTATGGCTGTTTTGTGCCTGTTCGAAACACTAACGGTGGTATTAACTGAATACAGGGTAAACCAAGAGTCGTCTGACTCGGAATTAACTCCACCCTTACTCTACTCGCCGTTTCTTATTCACAAACTTAGGCAAAGGATGAGTCACGCTACGCTAGAGTAACCTCGGCATTACAAATAAGAAGGGTTCTGATTGTTTGCTCCTTTGAGTATCATCTTGGGAAATGCAAGCGATGCTTTGTTTGTTTAGGCATGCCTTCTGATCCGATGTTTGTTAATCAAATGAATTTCGATGAGAAATATATTGAATACATAGAATTTAATGGATCATGAAAAATGGCGCTGGTTATTATCAATAATTATAAAATATTATTAAGATAGTTTTACATGGAAATGTAACTTTCTTGAACAGTAATACGTATTAAAGAATTGTAATGAGGAATTAGAAACATTTGGATTTTCTAATGTTTAATTGATGAAAGTAAAAGCTAGTTAAATTATATAAATCATATTCTTTTATCTCATTAACAATTATCTATGAAATGATTTTCAGTTTTATTCCTACAAAGCTAGCAATGGATTGAATATTTCTCTTCATGGCTACAACATTCATGCATTGAAGTTTGAAGAACTTCTTAGGTGAAAAAGAAAAATGAATGATAAGGGAGATATATATTGGTATTCTATATAAATCTTACAAGATATATTGTAAAGATAGTTTCACGTTGTGTGAAGACATTTGTCACAACAAGTTCCCTTTGATGGTTCGCCAAATATTTCATAAACGATAAAACCAAGAGCCATCTTCTCAATGCATTTAAAAGTAGAAAGCTTAAAAAATGTGCTTGAAAATAATAGTCATTGTTGAACATTATTTTTAATTAAATTAAAATGATTCAATTTTACCATAGTTGAAAAAATCTTTTAGAGTCTAATGAGAAAAGCCAACACTGTAGGTATGTAATATGTTCCAGGTTTTTTTATGCTTAATTTTCCATATGTTATATATATTTTAATTAATTTTTATTAATATATAGAAAGATGATATTGAAAATTGTAGAAGTAACGTAAAAACATTTTGATATTTATTTACAGAAATATAAACTTAATTCATACCCATGGGTTCTTCATGTTACTGATAGTATTAATACTTTGATTGCTTATTTACATATGTTTTGGATTGAAAGGGTTCTATATAAGTCTTAGCAATCAACGTTTTTCAAAATTTTTAAAATTAAAAAATATTGGCCACACAGAGATTTTTTGGATGTTTAAATTAAATTTTAAAATAATTTTATTGAATTAACTGAGAATTTTATAACTCATATTCTTTGAACATTTGATTACTTTTCTTCAAATTTTTGTTTCATTTTTATTATTTTAACTTACAGTTTTAAATTTCTGCAAATAATGAAAACTGATAATAAAAAATTACAACTATTCTTACATTTACCTACACTTACAAGCTTATTAAAATCACAAATGAAATCTTTAATGTTTATATGAATTTTTATGATCTTTTTTTTTTTATCCTAAGAAGAGAAGACTTGTTTATCTAGCTAAAACATTTTTCAAAAATTCTTTAACATTCTTGAATATCCATTAATTTTTTGACTAATGGGCGAAGCTAACTCAATTTTACATGATATTTGACACAACCATTAGAGATTGCTACCTTTTGTATAAAAGAGGTATTTAAAAAAAATTCAATTTCGGCTGGCTCAGTCTGTTTTGCGAAGTACCTGCAGTGGGTGCATTTCGTAATTTATTTTGAGGGCCCGAGCATTAGTTTGACCACTATGAGAAATGCATTCAGTGTTTACAAACGCTAGCACGTTTGTGTCTACTGATAGGGGGGAAGCGATTTAAAGTGAAAATGCTTGTGATAGCTATACCAGAATTTAGTTTTGTGATTTAAAGCAAAAATAACTACTACATTACAATTACTAATAGAGATCAAGTGGGATACTAAAATTTTAATTTCCTGGCTTTTGTGCATATTTTTCATGTGTGTGATGGCTTTACATCACAGAATAAACACTTTTTCTTTAATTGAGTCTTGTTTGCCATTGTGCATCGAAGATAAGTTTCAATCTTCAAAGGCAAAAAGGATCGTTCACAGCTAGCTGAAATCATTTTCACAGCCAAAAATATTTATATAAAATGTTAAAGAAGTGCATTTTCGCAATCGGAGATCTTTTTTTTTTGTGCTATCGGAGATCTTTTTCCCTGAATCCCAAGGCTGAAGCATGAATTTTGATCTAAATACCAATTCAAGTTCCAGTGAGGCATCCAGTATTGAATATATAAAAAGTGAAACAGCTGGTATACCTCTCAAACCAATTAAAAAGAAGTAATCAAGATATCAGGAAAAGCCTAGCAAAAATATATAACTTTCAACGAGATCCCAAGAACATCCATTTTAGCCGAAATATGCAACGAAAATGACTAAATCCCTAATTACATTGCTCAACCCACTGAAACGGAAAGAAACTTTTGAACCATAAACATTATGGATGATTTGTGTTTTTAGAAGGAACTAACCACCTAAATTCGTTAAGAAGTTGAAAACTATTGCGAGTGTGAAAAGTTCACCTTTGTGATAAATATGATAACCAATTTCCTGAAATTATTTATCTTGAAATAATAGAGATAAAACATCACCTTCATCTGCTGCCCAGTGAGAAGGTCATCATGGTAATGCTCAATGGCCTACTTCTGAATGCCATCTTAGACGATTTCTTTGAATATTTGAATGATCCAGAGTTTTGACCCAAATAAACCAAGCAGGTATTTAAGAGAGTTAATACTGAAGTCGTGAGGCTTCAACTGGTTCTAGTAAAAGTCACAAGATCCAGAAATTCAAAGGTCGTTTCAAACTAGAAAGCCTACTTTAACTTATTCATAGAGTTGAAACATATAGAAAAAATGTGTGCAATTAAAGGAAAATGTTATCGGCACAAATTTTTCATGCATACAAAGATGTTCTACAAATAGCATCAAGACTGTAAGATGTCGTAAACTATTTCTATTATAAGAGCAAAAAATCGAAGACTAAACCACCTAATGCACTAACTAGAAGGGAGTTAAAAGTCAAATTCCATTGGTTTTGATACTACATAGTGGATAACCTAACAGACAACGGCTGTTTTAAGGCATTTTAACAGCCACATTTTTTTTATCCTAGGCCCGGCCTTGGTTTTTCAATCATCAGTCTCTGTCGGGCAGCCCAATACAATCTTGAGGTGAATGAAAAGTCATCTTCCGCAGAATTTCTAACTGCGACATCCGGAAGTTCAGGGCAAGTGTCAAGGTGGTCACCAGTCATTAGGCTTTGATAGTAAGGAAGCCCATACTTTCCCCTTTATGCAAATATCGTAAACATTTCTACGATAGGAGGCTATATTTGACTTAATAAGCCTTTTAACAGTATGGTACTCTAAGGCTGGAGAACGCTGTTGCAGATCTGAGCCAGCCTTTGCCAATTTAACAGCTGCGTCATTTCCCGCGATACCACAGTGACTGGGTATCCATTGCAGCATAATTTGACGTCCCTCTTCTAGTAGAGAACTAATTGCCATTTGACTGAGATACACAGACCCAATACTGCTATGAGCAATTGAAGAGAGAGACCTGATGGTGGCCTGAGAGTCTATAAAAATACTATATTGTTCTCATTCCCTTTCTGATCTCTTCAAATACTAATTGTACAGTGGCCTCTTCACCATTGTAGCTGTTATAGTATTTTCCAACAGCCTGGCAAAGCTCGACACTCTTAGAGTGTACTCCTGCACCAGTATCTTTAATGGCATCCACAGCTGAACTATCGGTACATACATGGAACCAAACAGATGATGGATAATGCTCATCAATGAAAGCTAGGGTAGCCATCCTTAGCTCAGAATCAGTGGAGACCTTCTTACTAACAGGTAGTATCAGGTCCAGACAGCATTCAGCTCTATAAATATGGTTTTGAAAGTTAGGGGGTCTAAATGAAGGCACTCTATCTGCATCCGGGATCTTATACCTATCTGACAATTCCCTGGTGAAAGTCAAAAAGGTTCTCTGGGTTTTCAATCTTGGGAAAACAGGCATATAATTTTTCCAGAAACCATCATCCCTTGGAAGCCTTTCGGAGAGTTTCAGGGCAGCGCTTTGTCTTCGATCTGCCAAAGGTTCCAACCCAGTCTGAATTTGCATTGTCCCAATAGGTGAAGATGAAGCCCCACCGGAGATAAGTCTAAGAACATTATTCTGAACAGTCTCCAACTTTTTCTGGATAGTATCCGATGCAGTAATCAGGAGCTCAGCTCCATATTCAATTGCAGGTCTGATGGACTTATAGGTGGTGCAGAGTAAGTCTTGTGAAGCTCCCCATTTTGCTCCTGCAAGTCTTTTTTAAAGTTTACTTCTGGATTTTCAGATGTCTATAACTTCAACAGCTTGGTTATTCCAACTTAATCTTGTATCTAAAGTAATGCCCAGATATTTGGTTCTAGCTGTTTTACTCAGATGATGCGGACAATAATATAAACTAATATCATAATGTTTTGTACTTAAAGTAAACAGCTGGTAAAAGGTTTTATCAATGTTTACTATCATTTAATTCTCATTTGATCAATAAAACAGATCTCTTAAAGCCCCGTTAGGGGAAAGCTGGATGTGCTGCATATCTCTGCTGGTTGATCAAATGTCCAGATCATCTGCAAAAAGAAGGGCCCTAACATCCCCATCAACGTCCTTAACCCTCTGGATTACAACATTTTACATGATGTTGAACTAGATAGGGCTAAACACAGAGCCCCGAGGAAGTCCCTGTCTAGTTTGTCTGTAGGAGGAGACAGATCCACCAAAGCTGATTCTGATAAATCTCTGGGTCAAAAATGACTTGATCCAACTGTACGTGTTTCTACAGATTCCTATATCTATAATTTTCTTAGAGTCCACAGAGTAATTGTCTTCAGGGAGGCCTTTTCATAAATAGTAAGCAGTATTCATATGTCGCAATGGAGGAAACCTAGACAATTCTGAAGCAACCAATTCGACCAACGGGCATGTGCTATGGGTGTTTACACATTTTTAAAAATGATTAAAATTATATATTTTATTAATAAATATAAAAAATTTTATTTTCTAATATGTTCAATTTGATAGCTCTTTTATTGAATTATTATTTTAATTCTTATTTCCAACATAAAGGTTTTTCTTCAAACATCAAGACTGATATTGCTCTACTCTTCCTTCACAATCTTCAAAAGTCATCCAATGCTATAGTTTATAAAGACGTTATTTTAATAGTTCAAAAATTTAGTAATCCATTTGCGAGACACCAGAGGACTTGGGTGTATGCATTTAAAGGAAATAACTTCAATCCCAGTTTCATTTGTCATTTTTTTTAAAAAAATAGAGCAGTAGATTTAAAAGTATGGCTTGGAGCTGTTTCCTGTATATAAATTGGATTATGGATAGAATTTCCTCTTTGAAGATAGACGTTGAAACATATTTGGTAGCAATCCAAATAAATTTTGATATTTTTCTACTTTCTTTAAGATTTCTGTCATAAATAAAACCATAAATAACAATAAAACTTTGGAAAACTTACCTTGTTTCTTTTAAACCAAACTATCAAAAAGAACCTAAATACGAAAATCAATATAACATGATTGGCATGATGGTTAATACATAGAGTATGCTTCCCCAGACTATGCCATACAGGCCGTAAAACTTCTAGGCATGCTGAGCATCAAATTATTGATCTGATCTTGGGGGAATATTTCACCACTCACTAAAGAAGCGCTCTCCGAAGTTCCAGTAGATTTGTGGGAGGGGTTTGACGGCCAGCAATTCATCGGCCAAGCATGTCCCACATATGATCTATTGGATTCAAGTCCAGTGAGTATGCTGGCCAGTCCATACGGTTTATATCCTCCGATTGAAGGCATTCGTCTACAATGTTTGCGCGGTGAGGATTGGCATTCCATCCATAAAAGGAATTCTGCACATATGGAGCCCCGAACATGTTATTCCAGAATGACACCCCGATAGGTGTGACCTCTCATGGTTACAATGATTTTTGCGGTCTTCAAATTGATCCCACAAAAAGGTTCGGCACCGATGGGAGAAAAATACGCACCTTGTTTAGAAAGTTCATCAGCATTTCATTACCTTCAATACCTTTGTGTCCTGGCACCCACACAAGGATCACCTTGTTTCTAGTTGCCAGTTCTGTAAGAAGGTTTCTGCATTCCAAAATCATTTTAGATTTAATTTCGAAAGAATTGAGCGCTTTTAAAGCGGCTTGACTGTCACTAAAAATGAGAATCCGCTTACCCTGGTAGCCCTTCCTAATATTTAGTCACAGACAGTGGATAATGCCCAAATCTTCTGCCTGGAAGACCGTAGCGTATCGCCCAAGGCTTACATATAGGCTGGTTCTTGGTGACACGTCACATACTTCCAGTCCTAAGAGGCCGTTTTTCAGTAATCCATCTGTGTACCAGATTAGATTTCCTGTTTTACTTTCAAACATGTTATATTTTCATTCATCTATAATTGGAAAAACTATTTCAAATCTCCTTTCAAACATGTATGACTTTTCCATAATGTCCGAGGGCATCAGGAAAGTAGGATCTTGAATTTTTCCGGAAATAACCCTGTGCCCTTTGGCAACAGTTTGGTCGTACCATTGGTTTTGTAGCCTCATTCCTTATGCAGTCATTCTGGCAGTGCTTCAGATGAAGATGTCTAAGGGAATCAGATCCAACATAACTTCCAGTGATCTGATTGAAGCGGTGGACATTGCTCCTGTGATGCAAAGACAGGCCAGTCTTAACATTTAAATACCATAAGCCATAATCTCGCAGTCTAAAATTATTTATTAGAGCACTTTATAATTTAAAACTAACTAAGCTTAAATCATTCTTCAAAGAAGCGTAAAAAGCACAAAGCTTTTGATGTTATGACATTGGAAAACGGAATAACAATTATATTTTAGTTACATGTTTCCGTGATATCTCTTTCATATACAGCATAATTGTCTTTCTAAAAGATTAAGTCTTGAACTTAAAAAAATTTTCAATCCGTGGGCGAGAAATTAGCATAGCCCTGTTACTTTGTATTTTAAATAAATATTCATGACAATTAAAAATACATGTGATCCTTATATTAAAGACATTTCTGTTAATTCTGGCTTCAATAGTTGCTATTTTCAAAACAAGACTATACAATAAACTTGTACTTATTGACAAGGAGTCAATATAAATATGAGAAGGTAATATAAAATGATATGATTCTTGTAAATGATACACGATTATCATATGTCAAAAACAAATTCTCAGTAGGGCTGGCAACACTATATAGCCACGCCTTTATTCTGCGATTAAACTTATGATGTGCCATAATATGAAGGAAAAATTTGCTGCTTGGTTTCATATTTATATCAATTACATTTATAATTTGATATCAATATTTGATTTGATATTGAATTATGGTTGATGTCATGTAGCAAGATCAGTTAACAATATTTCAGAACATTTTAGACATCAATTTTTATTAGTCTTTATTTTTCAAAGGGGGCGGGACAAATGTTCTCAGAAATTATGTGTAACAGTAAAAATAAATGACTAAAATTAAATAGCGTCGCTTTTTAATTGGGCCATTAACTAAATGATATATATTAATGAGAAAAGTTAAAATTTAGTTTACTTTTATTATATTGATTAAATTGCTCTAAATATTGATCTGTAATTTCTTAAAAGAGGCGGGACAACGGTTATGAATTTCTCCTAGGAGGCTGGATATAATTGTAGAGTGTGGTAATATTGATTATAAGGATAGGTTTACACCTTCGGGAAATTATCTTTAAATAACCTTCGTTATTATTCAATTAATTGCTTAAAATATTAGGTAATTCTCTCCTTAATAAAGGAGCTCTGATGTAAAAGTATTAGATATGTTGCAAAAGTAGTTAAGCTTCATGACTCTATTATGTACTTATAAATTACTTTCACCTATTAAAAAATACATCACAGTACCATTTGAAAATTTCAGAAATCGTTGGAGAGAATATTTCTTGTTTGGAGTGGGTTAATTAATTTATATTGTGGATCCTTAGATTATTTAATATTACAAAAGACTAGGAATAGATTATTTGCAATGTAGTTTAAAATGTAATTACCAGTTTTATAAAATAAATATAGCTTTAATATTGTAAATGAAGTTTATTTCGACAATTCATATTAATGAGATGGTATTAGTACAATGAAAAGGGAATCTTCAATAAGTATCTCTTTTTGTTCTATTCAATTTCATACTGTACTTTCATTCCTACTAAGGACGGGACATCGTGCAAGCGTTTAGTCCCTCAGATATATTTTCCTCCTACTCCTCCTTGGTCACCTGCGCAGCTTGACGCGCCGCGTGCTTATGTCAAGGAATTTGGCATGCAGAAAGGGATTAAATGCGACTTGTTTCTCTTCGGTAATCATTGCATCTTTGTTTTAATAAATTATTAATTAAGTGGAAAATTTTAAATCATCAATAAATATACATTTATGAGATATTCAACTGTAATTGATAACTTAAACTGATCAATAAGAGATTTCTAATATTTTTCTACCTATTTTTGATATTGTAATTGAATGTATTATTATTATATAATGTTGATTTTTGAAATAAATTATAAAAGACTGATTTGGCGATTCTCTTTTTTTAAAGCTATTTGAATAGCAAACTTTTTGCTGTGCATTTCACCGATTGATCCATTTATTACAATAACATAAAAAGGAATAGTTTAGTATTCTAATTAATGTATGCTTCATAACTGTTAGAAAATGTTAAAATTTACATGATAAAACTTATATCTAATATAAAAAAGATAATTCAAGATTTTTTTCATCAAAACATAACTTTTTTATTTAATAAAAAGAAAAATTATGAACTCATTTCCATATTTAAATGGTGGGAGTAAATTTAAAACTAATATTTAACTTTATTATTACAATAGTATCCTTATAAAGTATCAGAATTGAACAAAAATTTTCAATTTGCCAAGCTAAAGGATTAAAAATTATAAGCAAAATACTCTGCATTTAGTTACTAAATATGTAACTTAAAGATGCAAATGTGTCTAATATTTATTTTAAAATATATATATATGGTTCCATTTGTACTCCATGTAGAGCAATTTTAATACTGGGAATGTATGCCAGAATTAATTATAAATTAAAAAAATGAATAAAAAGGTAAATTTTATGTCAATCTCTTCATTATTTAACTTAAAGCAATTCAGTAGAAAATTAATTTCATTCTTACATTTTATTTCATTCTATGATTTTTTTTTCATTGAATTATCAATATTTTCAAAAGACTATTTTAACTAAGATACTATTTTTGTTATTTAGGTAAAAACTATAAATAATTTATTTGAATATAAATGATTTAACTAATATTATAAGTGGATTTTATACCTCAATCAAAACACTTTGAGTAAAATTAACATTTTATCATTTTGTCTCTCAATCGTTATTATGGTGGAAACAAGTTGTTACGTTTCGTTTTTATCTGAATTTCGAATTCGATTTCTCGATCATGTATAAAAATGGAATTCTTTTCAACGTAACATAATAAAATTATGGGCCGAAATATCTACGCGATATTTAAATTGAAGACAGAAATTATCAATAATGACTTTGAAAAACAGAAGTTCAAATATTTATTTCTTAACTAAATCAAAACATTGCTCGGCGAGTGCCGGATGCATACTGAAAAAAGAAGTTTTAAGTTACACAATAACGCAAGCAGTCACATGGCTGACGTCACTCGCTTCTCTGGCGATTGGTTGTTACATATCCTCCCACCTTTTGTTTCGGGAGAAAACAAAACCTAAATGAAAAAAGAAAAAAGTTAGTTACAATTTTAAGATTACAGATTTAGTTTTTTAGGAATTTTCACTAATCGTCCAGTTCTGGTTGTTTTGGGTAGTCCTTATCACCACTGAGCAAAATTGTTCTTAGAGAATCACTAAAAATGTCATTTTCTGATACCGGTGACAAATCATTTCCTTCAGCATCTGAAAAGGAATCTCTTCTCACATTTGATGTAGTTGGGACATCCTCTTTATCAGTAGTTGCTGAAATCTCTAGGGGAAAAATCCTCTGTATAGGTCGCACTAAAACACCGGATTGTGTTTTCAATTTCACAGTTCTGGCGATATCATCTTTGCCAGGAATCAACTGCATGACTTTAGCAAGAGGCCAGTTCAAACGTTTTTTATTGTCGTCTCCGATTAACACGATTTCTCCAACTTGTATTTTTGGAGTTGAACACCTTTTGTTTAGACGCTGTATAAGTTGACCAAGGTATTCCTTTCGAAAGCGCAGCTTTAACTGCTCAGTTAATTTGGCCCGATGTTTAATTCTGTTTCGAAAATGCTTGTTCGAAAAATCAACTTCATCAATATCTGTGGTTACACTCTTTACCTTGGGATCGTTTAACATGATCATGGCTGGTGTTATAGGATTTAGATCTTCAACGTCCTCTGAAAGATATGTGAGTGGAAGTGCATTTATAACAGTTTCATAATCTGAGAGTACTGTAAGTAGTTCTTCATATGTAAAAACAGCCTTTTCGAGGGTACTTTTAAGAAGATCTTTAACCACTCTAAACAGTTTTTCCCAAAAACCACCCCACCAACTCGCGGTTGGAGGGTTGAATTTCCAAGAAATACGTTGGAGGGCTGTTTTGATCGAATGAGCTAATCTTACTCCAATGGCGCAGGATAATAACTCCAATCTTGGAATGGTGATGGGTTTTAAAAGAGCTACTCGTGATTTAGCTTTTAAAAGACAAATTTTTACTTCATTGAAAATGATAGCTCTAAGGAAAACACAAGCGGCATAAGCTACTTTGCTAGCATCCATGAATACATGCATTTGTGTCGAATCATTAATTTCTGTATTACGGGCTATTTCAACATTATTTAATAAATGTAAACCATTAATCCATCTTTTAAAGCTATTCTGATCTTCAGTGGGTAAAGGAGAGTCCCAGGATAGATTTAATTTCCACATATCTTGCAATTTAATTTTTATGGGTAAAATATCCGCTGACAATAAACCAATGGGATCAAAAATCTTCTGAATCGTAGCCAAAATTACTCTTTTAGTCATTTTCCCACCTACTTCTAAAACAAAAGTATCAACCTTTATACCACAGTTACATTTCAAAGTATTACGGTCCAAATTCCATAAAATTCCCAAAACATTGGTGGTCAGAACTTTTCGTAATGTATTTACACTTGACATTGCTCTCCCACCCTCGCAAGTTGAAACATCCACGTGAAAGTACTTCTATAGCTGTTAAAATAAAATGATCTTGTTCTTTGATATTGAAAACACCAGAAAGGCAATTGTCTACGTAAAATGATTTTCTTAATTTTTCAATTATTTCGTTGTTTTCTACAAAGGTGTTGTTTAGTAAATGGGAGATGGATGCTGCTAAGAGAAAAGGGCTGGAAGTAACCCCAAAAACTACTCTTCAGTGTCTATAAATGACCACTTCATCTTCGCACGGATAAAAAATGCGTAAAAAGTCTCTGTACCTTGGAGCAATAGACAATTGCAAAACAGCCTTTTCGATATCTGCAGACAGGCCAATGGGATATGAACGAAATCGGTCAATCAGGTCTGGGATTAGTTCAATGAGATTTGGCCCTTTATATAAAAGTTCATTCAAGGACGGCTTGCCACTAGAGGCATCAAAGACTGGTCATAATTTTGTAGTAGTGCTTTCGTTTTTGAATATAGGCCTATGTGGTAAATAGTGACACTGCCTGTCGCTTAAAATTTCATTTTGGGGTACCCTTTCAATTATATCAAGACACTCCCATTCCTTAAACACCATTTCGTAATCCTTCATTAATTTTTTTATCTTTTGATCGTTTACACATTTTTTGGTGTCTATTCCAAGTTAGTTCCTTGTTATCGGGCAAACTTGAAGTATCTGTTTTAAAAGGCAAACCTAACTGGTATCTACCAGAAGGGAGTATCGCTAAAGTGAAGAGATGGGTACGGATGGTAAAATGCGCCAAGCAGGCGATAAAGTGGTGCGATAAGTTCGTCAAACTGGTTTAACGGTTCGGATTAGGTATGTATGACCTATTTTTTTATTGGGTAACGTGATGGCGTGACATGCGCGTTTTGTATGTAACCCTTGAAACTATTTTAGAATAATATTTAATAATTGAGTTTTAATATTCTAATTTTGGAGTTTGTGTGTTGCTAACGATAATTAACTATGGATGAGAATGTTTTGAACTTACGTTTTTTTTAATTTAGAGCGTGATGGTAGTAAGAAAGTAAGTATATGAATTTTTAAGTTGTGTGTATTGCATGTTAGTGTTAGAATGTGCCGCGTACTGATATTTTTTTTTATGTAGGTGCCGTTGCTCGGTATATTAAAATTCCAGTTTAAACAAAATGTGAAATTTGTTAACGTTCGAAATTTAGTTTTACTGCCCGGTTGGCACTGCAGTAGGTAGCGCTACACTGATGTTTTTTTTAAGGTGCGCGCCATTGCTCGGTATATTTAAAATCAAGTGATAAAAATTTCCTTTCTATTTATTCGAATTTTAAAACTTCTACAGTATTTAATTGTAATGAAATATTCAACTTTTTAATATTTGAAATTCAAAAAACGCGTGATTTCAAAGCTGAAGTTCGAACGCGATCGTTATTGGTTGAAATTTATCGCGCGTAGTGACGCAATTTAGGTTGGCGACAGAGCTGTAGAGCGCTTGGTGCCAAAATTTGAAATCGCGCCAATCCCGTACCCATCTGGTAACTTTTAACGGGAGTATTTCCAAACCCTCTTGAAAATCTTTTAATAACTCAGAGTGTACAAAATTTATGTTTCTGTTTCCAGAAGGATCTAATATACCAAGATTTTCTAGATTCCAAAATTCACTAACAGATAAATTATTAGCATGCAAAGATAAAGCACATAAAACAGAGTCATTATTTACATCATAATTATCATTTAATTTCTGCTTTCCAATAACAGTATACCCCAGCCGGGTTTCAATAGCAACAAGACTTGATGATTCTAACTTCACAGAATGACTAGTTAACAACATTCCTGCCACATCGGATCCAATCAAAAGATTTATATCATAATTAGGGATTTCGAAATCACTCAATATAATCCCTTTTTCTTTCAGTTCATGAATAGTCATCATATAAGTCAGTTTAGGAACAAAACCACAAATTTTGTTTTCAGATAAAACCTCAATTTTACAAGAAAAATCATTTTTCAAACTAGCAATTTTTACATCGTATACTTCATGAGAACAGGGTTTCGTTTCTTGACCAACAAAAAGTCCATGTATTAAAGATAATGACCTTTTGGATTTTAACTTTAATTGTTTAACTATTCCTGAACTGAGGTAAGAATGTTGGGATTCTGTGTCCAAGACTGCTCTTACTAAACACTGTTTCTTTTGATTCATAACTTTAACAACAAGAGTCATTAAATAAACATTTTCTACTCTAGAATTATTTGACAATACAGTTGTAGATACAGTTTCGTTTTTACTGGCAGGACTGTTCTTATCTGAATAACACATAAGAGTACAGTGATTTTTATTACAATGAAAACACTTCACCTGAGCCCTGCAATTTTTAGAGGTATGTCCTGTTCTCAAACAGGAGTAACAGGCCCGTTTCTGACTAAGAATTTTAATCTTTTGATCAAAATGCATTTTTCTAGCAGTAAAACAATCTTGGCTGGGGTGTTTCTTATTGCAAAAAAGACAATCAAAATTCCTCTTACCTTGATTTTTCTGCTTCGGATGTACTTACAAGGGCGGCAGCAGTAGTAATATTCCCTTCACGGGATTCCTTGTGTTTTTCGATTCGGGGAGCTCCAAACCCGGTACGGGCGAGCACAACCATTTCTTGTCCTTGAACTTCTTGTCTCATAAAAAACATCAAATTTTCTAACGAACATACTCCTCCGTCAAGTGTACTTCGGTTTCTTTCCCAAGCTATTAGGACACTCTCAGGCAAGCACGATTCAACAAAGGGAGTTAAAAAGTCCCCGTACTTTTCTTGGGTTCTTCCTAGGCTGTCCAGCGCGCGCAGTTTTGATTCCAGTTCATCGTAAAGAACAGCTAAATCCGTTTTAGTTCGGTTTGAGGAGGCATTTCTCATTACCATAGTTAACAAGTCTCTGACGTAAACTTGTACAAGTAGATCACTCCGCCCGAAGCGATCCTGTAACTGTTCTATGACTTTGGGATAGTTATCCGCTGTTGGCGGGAAGCTTTCTACTAATCTTGCTGCTTTCGATTCTGGCACTATTGCCTGTAGCAAATACTTGAACTTGTCTTCTGGTGGAATTTTCTCATCATCTATTTTGGAGAACTGACTCCAAAAACCAAGCCATTCTCGAGTCCCACCGGAAAATCGCTTTAGTTCTAACTTCGGGAGCATGAATTGTTTCTTATTTTAGGTATCTTGAGAGACTTTCGTTTTCATAGTTACTTTACGGTATTTTTCAAAAAGTTCAATATATCTATCACGATATTCTTCTGCTGTAATGAAATCTTCTTCATATAACCGTTCCGCATCTTTTGAAGTTAAAATTTCGTTTTCTACTTCTTGTTGAGAAACTTCTAATCTTTGAAATTTGTCTTCTAACTGCGCGGATAAAACCGAAATAACATTCTTATCTACTTCTGGCTTAAGGAACTCTTCTTGAATTTTATTCCCGCAGACTGTAAAGAATGCTCGAAGCCCTTTTCTCTTCTGTTTCAACAAATCCATTCTTCAGTAAAACTTTAATTTCAATCTTCAGGCCCCACGTTGGGTGCCACTTATGTTACGTTTCGTTTTTATTTGAATAATTCCGAATTCGATTTCTCGAACATGAATAAAAATGGAATTCTTTTCAACGTAACATAATAAAATTATGGGCCGAAATATCTACGCGATATTTAAATTGAAGACAGAAATTATCAATAATGACTTTGAAAAACAGAAGTTCAAATATTTATTTCTTAACTAAATCAAAACATTGCTCGGCGAGTGCCGGATGCATACTGAAAAAAGAAGTTTTAAGTTACACTATAACGCAAGCAGTCACATGGCTGACGTCACTCGCTTCTCTGGCGATTGGTTGTTACACAAGTAATATTTGTCCTTGACAGAAAAGGATGTTTTTGTTTAGTAAGATTGATCAGCTGATAAAGATATCAATTTTTTGTGCCAGCATTTGTTATTCGTGTAATTTAAAGTCATTTGTCTGAATAACACTAATTTGCCAATCAACGAGCAAATTCGTATCATTTGGCCAATATCCAGGGAAATGATATTTTAGTGCAAGTATCATGCATATGAGTAACTTTACTTGAAAGCTCTTAGTTCAGATAATTTTAGTTTTCAGTGAAAAGTTTTTTTTTCTTTTATTTAAAGGTACAATTTTTTTCTAACTTTTATCATAATAAAGCTGATAAAATTTCATTGAACAAAATATACTCGTTTAATGTTGCAAATTTTTACAGCAAAAAATATTTCTACAGGCATCTTGGGAAATTTCATTTTGATGAAATGTGATGAGAAGCAGTTTTCATGGAGTGTGCAAAATCAATTTTTTTTAAGAAATGATTCAGATGATTACATGAAATCTATGCACACAACTGATTCAAAACTATTACTCAAATTCCAAGAATACAATTCAAATACATATACAGAATCATAGAGGAAAAGAGCTTAAATATGTAGAGTTGTATATCAGAAGAATTTACATCAATGTAAAACTTATTCATGTAGAAATTACGCATCAAGGCATTAAATTTCCAAGAGAAATCATTTTATACTTAAATAAATTTTTCAAATAGAAAGCAGAAATAAATGAAAAATAATAAGAAATTTTGTTAGAAAACAATTGAAATGAAGTACTTAAAGATGGTACAACTTTTTATGCAATTTGCGTACCATAGAAATGGTTTACACAATGTTAAGTTTAGCAGAAAACCCAAGTTTTTAGAATGTTCATTTATACAATTCCATTGATAACAATATAATTTCTGGTTGCACTGTTCAACTGATAAAGTTATGAATTGGGGATCCTGATGAAATATCAAATTATTTCTTCTTTCTGTGTGTCATATATATATCATATTCATATACATATTTAAACTTATGAATTATTTTTATTGAAAATCCAATGCAAAAAATACTTTATTTCCCACTGAACACTTTTAATGACAAAAATAATCCACTTTACCGTGAATTATCTAATTTAATATTTATAAAACAGTGTATATTTAAAAATATTCTTTCATATGTAAAAATGTATGTCTTTATAAGATCACACTGGAATATTGTTTAAAAATAAAGTTAGTAGATCTAATACATTTCATGATTTTTCTAGATTTGTAAGAATTTAAACTTTTAATTTATCAAATCACAGTAGATATGGATTAAAAAATAACTGTATAAATGAATTCATGTAAACATTTTAAATAAAAACAAACAAAAGGCTTTCAAATATGTCTAATATAAAAGTTAAAAACTTGTTTGAAATCTCAGATGTTGTGAAATTTTAATGCAAAAAAAAAAAAAAATCTCAGCTTTGGCATAAAAAATTTGCCATGACTGTGCAAATTATGTTTGAAAGAAACAGTTTTCTTTTGGATGTTACTTGTTTTATGTTTTCACTGTATATAATGTAGAATTTAAGATTGTCTTTAAAAAATTCTCATATTCTTGTAAATTTTTAAAATATAAACCCATAATAAAATAGTAATCATCCGAAATACAGATTCAAGTCACTTTAGAATATTCATTTAAAAATGTGGTCTTAAAATATAAAGGAAAGAAATAATTGTAAAAATGAATACAAAAAAGGGATTTTTATCACTCTAGTCTCTTACTTTTAATGATAAAATGAGTCTCAGAAGTTTCAAGTAAAAAGATGTATTTCTTTATTTGATAAAAATTTTTAAATACTGGAAAATACTTTTACTACTTAATTAAAGTAAGTTATTTTTACTAAAAGTCACTTTTACTCTTAATTTATTGAACTTTTTCAAATATATTATTTTATATTCTCACACTTGTTTTTATAAAATGTCTTATTAAGAATTTTTAACTTGATAAGATGAATAACAAATAGTGAATAAGATTAAATGTTTTTGCACATTAAAATTATTGCATTAATATTATTCATTGGGACTATGGGTGGAATTTTTATGATCTATTATAATGTTTAAAATTGTATTGTCTTTATTCTGTGAAGTTAATGCAGAAGTTTCGGTTAGTTTTCTTTTCTTTTTTGCATCTGAGTATCTTTGGAGTGTTATATTTTTATTAGACAGAATCTTTATAATAATTGATGGAAAATGTACTTGTTATGCACTTAGCATGTCGGCAGCTCCTAGTTGTAATGGTGTTGATTTTAAAATTCTACCTAACACATCACACTGTGTCTGATTTTACTGAGTCAATTAATTCAATAAAAACTTTTGTTTTATTTCATTTTTTCTGTGTTCAACTGAGAGGGTCTATGATTTTTTTTGGGCTACTTCATTTAAAATAAATTCCTTTTCATTATCATTTATAATTAGAGGAGATTCCTTATATACTGTAACAGTTTCATTAGTATTTTTAATATGCTGATGTAAATAATGTATGTTTGCACATATTCAATCTAATTGAAGAATCAGTGCAGCTACATAAATATTTGTGAATGCATATATATTACATTCTGTGCATTGTATGAGACAAGTACAAGTGTTATTATTTTCATTCATGTTGTATATTTCTGTATTACGTGTTGATAAAACAGACCACCCATTCTCATTCTCAAATATTTGTAAAAATAGTGTTTCACTTGTTTTATGTCTGATTCTTAAATCTCGTATCTTACTGGTCAATTTACCTTTATTTGCTGTAATTAAACGATCAATCATTTTATCTCGTACGAATCTCATAATACCATGAATAGCTTTGTCTAATCTTTTTACGTTTGTCCCATAAAGTATATATATATATATATATATATATATATATATATATATATATATATATATATATATATATATATATATATATATATATATATATATATATATTAGTGTTCGGTGCATTCGTTCTATGTGCATGTTTGTATTAATGCCACTGTGAAGTCTATAACAGTATGCCTAGCTAGAAGTATTTTGCAAATAATATGTTTCAAAATAATTTGAAAATTCTATGGTGTCAGGGTCTTCTTTAAGTGATTTATTGCTGCCTCTGTTAGTGTATGGAATGTATATAAAAAAGTCCATGGGAATCCTTGGCGCAAATCATCAATTGTTAATAAGGTTATAAGTTCAAATACATATCCATTTACCCTATGCGTACTATCAATGCATATGCAGTCGGAACTAAATTTTTTCAGTATCTCTCCTTGTGCTTCTGTCATAAGAATCAAAACAAAATAATTTTATTTTAGAAATTAATATTATGTACAAGTGTCTCCCTGGATTTTATAAAATAAAATGCATGGGTTTTCTGAATTTTGTATTTCACCTACCCACATATCTCTGACTCCATCATTCTCTGACCCCATAATTTTCATGCTTCACAGAATCAGAAGACATATTGAAAGACTTTTCAATATTATATAGATCTTTTTTGTTAGTAAATGTGAACCCTCTCAACACCAGCATCTATTATAGAATTTATTATTTCATCTAAAATATTATCTAGCGGAATTTTTGCTGCTATTTTTGAGGCTATATTTTTTCTTTCATCTGCAGTTAAAAATAAGTGACCTAAATCATTTTGGTGCCCAATATGTACTTGCTGATACGATACTGCACATTTGCCATCTGTGTATTCTGTTACTTTTTTCCAGCTGGGCAGTATGCATTTATTTTACTGCTGCCATGAATTTTTAAATGACGTAAGCCTTTGCTTTCGGATTTAAAATTTCCTGAACGGTGGCATCTGAAATTATAACATTTTACACCATGTATATTAGTGTGTTTATTGCAATAAGAAACAAATTTTGACTTTGTGTTTTCAATTTCTCTCTTCCATGTCACAAAATCATTAAGTGAATTAAATTCAAGTTCAGCAAAATTTATATCAATATCATGAATATTTTTAAATGATATATTATTTCTTGCTTTTCAAAATTACCATGACATAGCATACGTAAGTACCTATTTGTGAGACTTTTGGATTATGACTTTTCTTTTGATGGCATTTAGGATTTTTTAGGTCACTGAATTTGAGATGGCAAACCCCACATTAGTAGCTCAATGATCGATCACTTTTTAAAGAATCAATTAAAGCAATATTATCAGAATGTAATTTATTTGCATGGCGTTTCAAATTTTATTTGCTTGTGAAAGTTTTTAAGCAATCAGGGCGCATAAAACTATTCTCAGTCTCAATCAAATCTTTTGCACACTGAGCCATATTATTAGAATTTTCTCCCTGACATACAATAGAATTACGATTTTTCAAAGAATCAAAAAGTGTAGTATTATTAGAATGAAATTTATAAACATGGCGTTTCAAATTGTATTTGTATTAAAAAGATTTTAAAGCAATCAGGGCAAATAAAATCACTCTCATTCACATTTGAATCATTCGCACAGCCAATCTTATCATTCACAATGGAATCATCATACATAACAAAATCAGAATTTTCACTCGTAATAGAATCAGAATTCTCACACATACCAGAATTAGAACTCTCACATTTACCAGAATTTGAACTCTCACACATACCAGAATTAGAATTCTCACACATACCAGAATTAAAATTCTGACACACACCAAAATTTGAATTCTCACACAAGATAAATTCTTCCATATTTTTATTAATTCCAGAATCGAAAGCTTCTGAGGATGCAGAAGTATTTGGCCCTGAAAGGGGCCGTTTTTCTTTATTTTGTGTTGAAGACATAATAATCATATTATCAATCACAACAATTATTAATATATTAGCAAACACACGTTGTAGTGATAAACAAAGGTAAACAATAATATTTATACCCCAATGCTACCAGAGAGAAGGCGTCATGCGTGAGAACCTGCGCAGATTACCAGGGAGGAATGAGGAGGAAACTAGTATCTGAGGCGCTAGATGCTTGTGGACTTTGTTACTTTTCCTGTGCTTAGTACGTACTGAGTACAGTTACTTTTAAAGTAACAATTATTTTACCGATTACATTTCGTCGATTACATTTTTACCGATTACATTTCGCTGTTACGATTACCTCCGGTCATCGTAACAGCTGCCCTAGGTATATTGTGCTTTTCGAGAGTGACTTACCACCTCTTAATCTCCGGTCTTCGTAACAGCTGCCCTAGGTATATTGTGCTTTTCGAGAGTGACTTACCACTTCTTTCTTTGAGAAGAGGCTATTGTCTCTCAAAATATTTTAATAAGCTACTTAGCTACTATGATCATCACAGAACTTCTGCTTAACTCTTGGCACAATAATAGGCGCCTAAAGAGACACAGTCCTTTCTCCTTGGCAAATGAGATGCAGTTGCTTACTGACGATGTGGAACCTCATTCCTTGAAACGCGTCCCCTATTATATGTTGGATACTGATCGAGTTCGCTTTTGGACTGGGCTTCTATTTAAGGTGTGTAAAGGTACAGACGTCCCAGAACTGACTAGGCAGATAGCCCTGGAGATGATACTTAACATTCCAGTCTCAGATTTAAGAGTGTATACTGATGGCAGTAGGGGCGACGGAGGTATTTCTGGTAGTGGCATACATATTATGACACCAAATAATATAATAGACATAAAGATTAAGAATGCCAACAAATGCTCTGTGTTCATGTCGGAACTCATTGCTATTTATGAGGGATTAAATTTTATTGACATGACTACTGAACTCGATTTTAATGACTTATGGATTTTAACGGATAGCCGTGCCTCTATACAGCACCTCTCTCGTTGGACGTCTGTTGGGGATAAGATAAGCCTGAAAATCCTGGAGCTTGTCAGTCGACTTTCTTCAGGACACACTATCTACTTCCAATGGGTTCCTTCCCATGTTGGTTTGGAGGGGAATGAAATTGCTGATACCTTGGTCAAATCTGCCTCTGCGGCTGCCTTGCATAATAATACTTGTCTAACTTTTTCTGAAATCTCCTCAATAAAGAAAATGGAATGGAATTTTTTCTCTTTAGTTTTCATGTATGATGAATC
>JAJQOW010001479.1:0-46985 GCA_037975125.1 Latrodectus hesperus
TCTTCTTCTTCTACAAGTTGGGTTTGTTTGTCATTGACACCTGTGCTTTTATCAGCATTTTGTACCATTAACTCCAAACCCAATGTTTCCTAGTTCCAGTTGCTCGGGTCACCCACTTTATTAATAAAGTCTGATAACCCTTTAATGGAGTTTAGGTGTAACTCTCTAGTATGGATGATGCCTAAAGAGGTTAATCTAGGGAGGGCAAGAGCCTCTCATTCATAAATGATATGCTTGGCCGTTTCCTCTTGCATATGACATTTCCTGCAGATAGGGTCTTGCTGAAACAGTCCCATTTTATGGAGATGTTTTCTGAAATAGTAGTGCCCAGTTATGAAGCCTACGATTAAACGTATCTTCTGCCTAGAGCATCTTAGAATTTCATAGGAAATCCTCGCTGATGATCTACAGATCATACTTTTAGCGTGGGTTTGACCAGGAGATTTGAGCCAAGCTTCATACATCTTCCGTTTTTCCCATCTAAGAACATTGGTTTTTGCGGTCTTCAAATTGATCCCTCAAAAAGGTTCTGGACCAATGGGAACAAAAGACGATCCTTGTTCAGCAAGCTCATCAGCCCTTTCATTACCTTCGATACCTTTGTGCCCTGGCACCCATACAAAGATCACCCTGTTTCTAGTTGCCAGTTCTATAAGAAGGTTTATACACTCCAGAATCATTTTAGATTTGATTTCGAAGGAATTAAGCGCTTTTAAAGCGGCTTGACTGTCACTGAAAATGAGAATCCGCTTACCGTACGCCTACCCTTCTTCATATTCAGTCGCAGACAGTGGATAATGGCCAAAACTTCTGCCTGGAAGACCGAAGCGTATCGCCCAAGGCTTACAGACAAGCTGATTCTTGGTGACACGCCACAAACTCCCAGTCCTGAGAAGCTGTTCTTCAGTGATCCATCTGTGTACCAGATTAGATCTCCTGTTTTAGTTTCAAACATGTTGTTATCCCATTCGTCTCTAGTTGGAAAAACTATATCAAATGTCCTATCAAACATGTATGTTTTTTCCATGATGTCAGATGGCATCAGGAAAGTAGGGTCTTGAATTTTCCTGGTGATGCCCTTGTGCCCTTTGGCAACAGGCTGGTCATTCCAGTGGTTTTGCAGCTTCATTCTGCATGCATTCATTCTTGGAACGCTGCAGATGAAGATGTCCAAGGGAGTCAGATCCAACACAACCTCCAATGCTCTGGTTGGCGTGGTGGAAATTGCTCCTGTAATGCAGAGACAGGCTAGTCTTTGTAGACCCCCCAGTCTGTCAATCACAGTCTTCTGTTCCACCTTACACCACCAGATCACACAGGCATATGTGAAAATGGGCCTGAAAAAAGCTGTGTACATCCATAACATCAGTTTTGGATGTAAATCCCAATTTTTACCAAGCATTCGCCTGCAAATCATAATGCTTTTCTTTGCTCGGTTAATCCTATCATCAATGTGCTTATTCCAGGTGAGTTTCTGGTCTAAATAGATGCCCAGATACTTCACCTCTGAAGCCACATTGATTTCAACATCAAAAAGTCTTGGTATGAAAAAACCTTTCCGTTTCTTTTTGCGTGTAAAAGGTAAAAGGTAGGTTTTCTGAGGATTAACCCTCAGGTCCCTATCCATGCACCATTGACCTACATAACTTAGAACATCCTGCATGAGATGACAAGTTATGTCAAAATCTTTGCCAAGGATAAGGATGACAATGTCATCAGCATATCCCTGCGTATAATAGCCCCTATCATTTAGATGTTTTATAAGGCTATTTACAACTAGGTTCCAAAGTAATGGTGACAGAACACCTCCTTGAGGACAACCTCTAGTAGTCTTTTTTTCAAATGATTCACCGAAAATGTTCATTTGTATATATCTATCCGAAATTAAGGCCTCAATCCAAGTACACAGGGTCTGATTAATCCCTGCCCCTCTAAGTGCATTGAGGATGGATGGATGGGAAGTATTATCAAAAGCACCCTGGATGTCGAGGAAAGTTGCCAAGGCAATATCCTTTTGATCCAGAGTGGCTTCAATCTTGGAAACTAGCTGATGTAGAGCAGTCTCAGAAGATTTGCCGGGTTGATAGGCAAATTGAAGAGCATGCAAGGGACTATTTCTACCCAAGTAATCTCTAATATGCCGATCAATGATTTTCTCCATAATTTTAAGAAAGAATGAAGAAAGACTGATTGGTCTGTATGACTTGGCCTCGTCATAAGTGTCCTTGCCAGGTTTTGGAATGAAAACAATCCTAGTCTTTTGCCATGTCTTTGGTATATATCCCAGGGCCAAACTAATTCTATAAATTCTAGTTAGCACTGGTATGACAACCTTCTCTGCCTTCTGGATCATGATGGGCATAATTCCATCAGGCCCAGGGCATTTTAGAGGTTTAAAGGCAAAGATTGCCCATTTAACAATGTTGTAGTTTATGATATTTTTAGCGATGGTCCATTGATTGCTATTGACTCTTTGCAAAGAGCCGATGCAATGTTCCCATTCGTTGCTATAAATATCTCTAGCTCCCGGGAAGTGGGTCCTGGTCATAATTTCCATAACCCCTTTTCCAGAAGCAGCAAAATTACCCTCCTCGTCTTTTAGGGTACCAACCAAAATAGATTCATCCCTTTTAAGGAGTTTCTGGAGTCTAGCTCCTTCAGAAATAGAATCTATCTCGTCACAGAACTTCCTCCAGGAGTTAATTTTACTTTTTCTAACAAGTTCGTTATAAATAGTGAGGGCCATTTTATAGTTCTCCCATTCACCATTTTTCTTGGCTTTATTAAAAAGTTTTCTAACATTTGCTCTTTTGGCAGCTAGAGAGTCATTCCACCAAGGGCATTGGAGTTTAGCTCTTTTAGTGCGAATGGGGCAATTTTTATGATAAGAATCTAGAATACTTCTCTGCAGAAGATCTGCTGTAACTTCTAGATCGTAGTTGTCTCTAATAGGTCTGTTCCCGAGCTCAATCAACCCAGTCAGTTCTTCTTGGAATTTCTTCCAGTCCGTCCTAACTGGGTCTCTGAATATGCGATCCAGACACACATTAGAGTGAATTTCAAAATGGATGTTTTGATGATCTGAGCCAGAAGGTGTGTCATCTACTTTCCAATATTTGATATTTTTACTAATCAGCGTTGTCGCTATAGTAATGTCATTTACTTCAGATCGATTGGAAGTAATAAAAGTTGGTTCGTTGCCCTCATTTAGAATATCTAACCCATAGTTTAGAATAAATTCCAAAAGGTACTCACCTCTTTTATTTGTGTCCGTACTTCCCCAGACAACATGATGAGCATTACAGTCAAGTCCTAGGACTACCTGTAAGTTGTTATCTCTGCAAAAGTTCATGAGCTTGTGCAGAGAATGGTCAGGTGGAGCCTTCTCTTCATAGGCCAGGTATCCAGAGCCAAAAACAATTTCCCTGTCCCTACCCTCTATGTTGAGTCTGACTTTCACAGCTGTCAGGTCCCTAAGAATAAATTCAGAGAGGGGAAGAACCTCAATGTTTTTATGTAAGAGTATACAAGTTCTAGCGTTACCATTAGTACAATAGATAAGCTTACCGTTAGTTCCTTTGAGACCACTGATTATCTCCCTAATCAACCAGGGTTCCTGAATCAGGGCCAGGTGTATATCCTCTGCAAGAAACTTCTTACTGAGGTTAGTAGTACCACTTCTACTGTGGTGGAGGTTGGCTTGAACTACCTTCACCCCCATCAGCAGGAGCAGGTTTGTCAAGTACTTTAGCCTGCACTTGGTGAAGTCCAATATGAAACCTATATCCCCTTACACGAAGTGTGGCAGCATCTAATTCAGGCACACTAATAACGATCGTCCGCCCAGATGGGTCGTTCTTAATGTTAAGAGTTCCACTCCATTGGAGTGACCCCACCGTTCTGAGCCTCGATTTTTCTCAGGAGCTCTTTAGGTTCCAGTTCACTACAGATTTTTGGCAGTTTTGCAATTATCTTGGTGGTTCTGACAAGTTTCCTTGCCTCACCCACCAAGAGTTTATGTTCCTGCCAAGGGCTTATATCACTGACATTCTGTTCCAGCCACTTTGAGCTCTCCAGATCTGCACAGTTGATAATAAGAGCCCCATTCTCAAGTTTACAAGATAGGAAGGTTGGGGCAAAACCCTCCTCATTCTTTCCTATTTTCCTGGTTAACAAGAGTTCCAGGTCAAAGGCCTGTTTCTCTGTTAACCGTTTTTCCGGATGACCTTCTAAGAGCACAGCCATCTTGATCGCCGTGAGAGTCGCCCTGTAAGTAAATCCCTCAGGTCTTTCTCTCTTGGCTGCCTTTCCGACCTTGCCCTGGTTCATCCGGTTGGCAGGACACTTCTCGCCTTTGGTTGCCTTGGGTTTTTCAACCCAAGTCCCCTCAGCGATTTTGCACTCCTTCACCAGCTTCTTTTTCTGGGCACCAGATAGTCTCTTTTTAAGCTTGATTCTGGTCAGAGAGTCAGTCATGCTAGAGATAGCTTCCTGACTCTCACCAGAAGAAGATGGTTTGGAGGTCATTTCTACCTCCTGTGAAGGTTTCATAGCTACTCCTTCATTAGATTGTCTCTGAGTTCCTTTGCCTTTTTCAGAAAGGCCTACTTCAGAAGTTTCTCCTGCAAAAGCAGAATTGTTTGTTATTTTTAATTTCTTTTCAGCCATATAATAACAGTTAATAAGCTCAGGTAATATGACAGTCCACCCAGCATTGCCTGAGTACCTGGGCAAGGCAATTTACTCTAGAAGTTTGCCAGGCAACTAGAGGCTCCGTTAAGACACCAATACCGCGGAGCCAATTAGCCCTAGGCACTGATCGCATAACACCAGGGTTTACGGGAGCTGGTTCGCGGCCTCTGATTCTATATTCAAGGCTATCCTGTCATTCCTACAGGACGTTCAGTGATCCACCACCTACTGACGCGCCTGGTGGCTAGCTCAAGCCCCAGGGAAGTACGCATACCCCCTGGTTCCAGGATAGTTTAGTTACATTTAAGCCATTTAAGAAATTTGCGAGAAATTTCATTTAAAGTTTCCAATAAGAGCACAATAACTTTAAAATGTTGCATACTTAAAACGACTAAAAGATTTCTATCAACGGGAAGTGGGTGTGAATAAATTGTGAATTTGAACTATGTTAACTATAGGAGAACTTGGTAACATCAAAATTTTCTTTAAACAAAATCCAAGTAAATCCATACGAAAATTAGTTGAATCAGGCATACTGTTTGTTATAGCACATCGGGCTGCGATATACCATTAGAAAATTTATCCACATCATTTATAGTCAGTGCAGGAATCCGAATGACCCAGAAGCTAACTGCATTTTTGAGTTTACTGTTTGTTATAGCACATCGGGCTGCGATATACCATTAGAAAATTTATCCACATCATTTATAGTCAGTGCAGGAATCCGAATGACCCAGGAAGCTAACTGCATTTTTGAGTTTGGCTTCGCCAATATATTTGCAACAATATTCAAAAGTTGAATATTTACTTTGCAGATGAAGCTTGGCTTCATCTTAATGTCTAGGTAAATAGTTTCATCTATGGAATCAAGATATTTCTATGTACTTAGCCAATCGTTTATACACATTCAAAAGATTAGTGTGTGGTGTTCGCTGTCTAGGCAAAAAGTTATAAAACTAACTTTTTTACCCAAACTGTCAGTTCTAATTGTACCCTGACATATTTCAAGATTTCATTGCTTCACTGGAGATACAGGATTGTTACTGCTACTTCAGTTCGAAAGAATTGCCACGTCAAAACTAACGATGAAAGTGGTTAAAGAATTCTTTGATAACCTCTTAAATTCAACAGTCACCTGGTCATCAAAATCGTCATCAAATTTTTTGTGAGGATATCTCAAAATAGGATTTTCTAGAGAAGTCCTATTAACATCAATGTATTAAATCATAATTGATGAAGTCTCATCAATATCACCAACAATGTTATGATATGTGTGAAAAACTTGGTTCGCCATATT
This sequence comes from Latrodectus hesperus, assembly GCA_037975125.1. Classification (NCBI taxonomy): domain Eukaryota; kingdom Metazoa; phylum Arthropoda; class Arachnida; order Araneae; family Theridiidae; genus Latrodectus; species Latrodectus hesperus. Next base: position 5,990 of record JAJQOW010001479.1, read on the forward strand.
CGAGCTTGCATTTAAAATGACGGCTAGGATTTTCAACGTTTGCTGTAAGGAAGCATAATGTAAAAGAAAATTTAAATTACCTTATGTTTTTCAAAAATTAAATTATCACTTTCTTTTAAAAAACAATAGAACACTGTGGATCTTCAATTATGTTTTATTTCACAGTTAAAATTTTAACAATTTAGTCATGTTAGAAATAATATAACATGCTTAAATAAGGTTCAAGCAATTATGCCTCAATGTTAGAATAGTTGGCCTATGAGTCGAGTCGTCAGATTTAAGAATAATAATAATAATAAAAAAAAAACAGCGAGAACTATTGATATTGATACTCTTTTAAACTAATCACTCTGTATGTGTATATATATATATATATATATATATATATATATATATATATATATATATATATAGTTAATAGTACAATTTATAAAATGCAATGAATATAATGAAACAAAAATTATGCTATTAACTATATCTTAGTAATACTATTCCAGCTGCTTTTGGTTATATATCTAACTTTGCATTTATATATATATATATATATATATATATATATATATATATATATATATATATATATATATATATATATATATATATATATATATATATATATATATATATATATATATATATATATATATATATATATATATATATATATATATATCTGTGGCACAACAGCCCCAAAGGCTACAGTGTCCAAATCTGTTTTCCTGACCGAGGGTTCCAGGGGTGCGAAGCATATGTCCCAGTTAGGTGGTTAGCCTAAAGTAAAACTCCCAATGTTTAGTTCCCTAGTATGCTTGGTACTCAGTTTGTAACCCACTGACGTGATTAAAGGGACTGAGTAGACCTTGCGCAGCCCGAGGATTGAATATCGGATCTGTGCCTTGGGTGGTGGAAGAGTTACCACCAAGCCACTTGGCTTAAAGCACTTTTTAATGTAAAACACAAGTTTAGCTAATTATTTTCAAGTAATGTGCATTATCATTAATTTATCCTTACGAATCTACTGATGATGTGGAATTTATTCATCAATAGAATGTTAGTAAGATTTTAACCTTTCTCTTCATTATTAGGTAGGAGTTAATTGTGCATTAATGGTGATTAACATAAGAGCAATTAAAATGATTAAAAGTATTTTTATGTTAATATTCCCAACACCATTCAGTTACCACAATATGACTCTTTTTAACATCGGTAAGCAGTTCCTTGTGCCATCAAGTAGGTGTTTGCATGATATAATACACTTCCTTGAGGGACACCCCTATGGAAGGACATTTGGTCTGATACCTCATCCCTCCATTTAATTTGGAAAATTCGATCTATGATGAAATTATGAATCCATAGTGCTGCATTTCTTTTAATATTTGCATTTAATAGCTTTAAAATTAGTCCATCCTTCCATATTGAATCATAAGCTTTTGCAATATCTATAGTGACACACACAATAAACTTTTTGGAGGATCGAGCAGATATAATTGAATGATGGATAATAGATAATTTGCTGTCGCATCCTCTATTTGGCAAAAATCCGTGGTGATTTATGTTGAGGATCGGTGATGAATATATATGGTTTGTGAGCCGTTTTATAATCATGCGCTCAACAGTTTTACAAAGAACGCTAATAAGTGAAATAAGTCGGTATGATTTGATGTCATCAAAGCTTTTCCCTGGTTTTAAAAAGGGGATAATAATAGATTTCTTCCACGTCTCTGGAACTATTCTTGTTATCCATGATTTATTTATAATATGTAGGAGACATTTGAGGTTATTATAATCTATGCCTTGAAGTATCTTTGCCGAGATTTTGTCCGGACCAGCTGATGTGTTTCTGCATTGGGTAATTGCCTTCTGTTATGTTGTTGTTGTTACTTATAACACTAGGACAAGCCAAGCTCGCTATGCCGTTGGCAGTGCGAATTAAGTCAATAGGGTGCGTCTTTCGTTTGGAACAGAGCACCACGAAGGTGAAAGTACGTCTTTGCTCTAATTAAGGTGCCTCGTAATTTTGAACCAAGGTCAGGTGACGAGGCCACACCTGAGCTGGCACCCTCCTCTCCACATCCACGCCACACCAGCGGAAGGACTTTGGACGTCACAGATTAACGTAGACACGTCCCCAACCTACGGAGTTCCAGCAACCCAGTGAAGAAGAATACACCGTGGTCACCCTCCCAACCACTGCCTGCGGCAAATGATGCTTCACTTTGCTGAGCTTACGGGAAGCGGCATGAAGCTACTGAGCCACTGGAGCTCATTGCCTTCTGTAGTTCTGTCAATGAAAAAAGTTGGTTGTATGAAAACTTGAAGTCTGTGCTGAAATCTAGTGGAATTCCTTCAGAAATAGGATGTGTAGAGTAGTAGCTTGCAAAAGGATTTGCTTGAGTGACAACGTCAGTTATTGTTCTGGATCTTTCCATTGTATATAGATATGACTCTGTGCATATAGATACTCTATTTTGAAGACTTTTTAGAATACGGTAAATATTTTTGGACTGTCCGGCAGATGACATAGTTTTCTCCCAGAAACAGCGAGACATGAGTAATATGTAGGAGTGGAGTTTGGCTGCAATTTTCTTATATTATATCCATGCGTTCACGTTATAAGACCTTTTGGCTATACGCCAGAGTCTTCTTTTTTGTCCTAATAGATAGGTACATTTTGAATTCCACCAAGGAGGGTAGTATTTAGCCACTGGAGGAACTTTTGCCATTTTCGAAATTTAGTTAAATAATCATGTTGACAGATATCACTGAATTGGTTGATAGTTTCTAATTTTTTATTTAACTGCTGGTTAAATGAAGTAAAAAATTCAGTCCACAGAATCCGCGCTCGCCATTGTGGGTTTTTATCATTGATAGAAATAAACGTCTTCATAGGTACATGATCGCTACTAAACGAATCTGGATGGATATTGATAGTGCACAAATGAAAGATATCTGATGAGACTATGCAGTAATCGATAAGAGAGGGGTTGTGATGTGGACCAAAATGCGTCGGAACTTTAGTATTCAAGAGACAAAAGTTACTTTCTTGTATCCAATAGTAGAACTCAAGACTTTGGGGAGATTTAGATAGATTCCCGAAATCGATATGTCGAACGTTGAAATCTCCAAGAATAATGAAAGGTGATCTTATATCTTGGATTATACTGTTTAACCAATCGCTTGAAAATTTTCCCGTAGGGATGTATACATTTATTATGGAAAGAGTTAAAGAAGAAAGGGATACTTTTACAACCAAAAGTTCTCGACCTTCATCTGGAAGACGTATTGGGTTGTATATTTGAGTTGGATAGGATTTATCTATGGCAGTTAAAAGACCTCCTCCCCGACCACGTTCTCTGTCACTCCGAAATATAATTTTATTGGTTAAAAAGGAAGAGTCTTGTTTTTTCAGAAAAAGTTTCTTGAATAGCAATAACACTTGTTGAAGTAAAATAAGAGAACTTAAGATATGAGCGCTTGTTAGAAATACTTCTAGCATTCCAGGATAGAACAGAAAACTTATTATTCATGAAGATATAGGAAAATACTATAAAAACAGACAGAAAATTTGAAAGCGCCTCAGAGTAGTACCTGTGTATTTGTGCTATGGAGGGCTTTTAGAGCTCTTCTCCATGACTATGCACTCACTTATTGTTTGACTGAATTCAGAGGTTAATCCGAAATTAAAGTTCTTGGATATTTCTGGAATTAAATTAGTATTTGATCCATATTTATTTTGGGAAGATCTTAGCCCAGAACTTTTTCGGGTAGACTTTCGTTTAGAGGATTCAGGCTGTTCCTATACTTTTAATGCAAATGTTTCAATTGTGTTATTTATTAACGAGAACATTTTTGTCATCATTTCATCCTGTCTAGTTTGTAGAGCTAATTGTAGAGCTAGTTGTTAATTTGGCCTCGAAAGATTCAGTCAGTTTTGATAATATGTTATTATATGATTCTGTCACTCTGGATACTGCTTTATTGATAACTTCTTCAATTTCTCTCTTATTAATCTCATTAGGTTGTGCTGAACGGATAATTCCAGCGAAAGAATCTTTAGGTGACTTGAATTGTCGCCTCGCCTCGATGGATGATTAACGGTTTTTTGCTTTGAATTTTAGAAATCTTTTTTCTTCAAGACGAGATGAGCACGATAAATAATCAGCTGAATGATTGCCTTTGCAGTTTACACATATAATTGTATTAGAAGAACATGTTTTGTGTTCATGTGCCGAGCCGGCTTGTTTGCATATTGGAGTTTGCATTGCTTAGTGGGATGAGAAAATTTACAGCATGTGCCACATTGGCGAACTTTATCAACGAAAAGTCTTATTTTAAATCGGAAATAGAATAAACTAATTTCTTTTGGCAAATTGAAGCCGTAAATGGTGATAAGTATATTTTCAGAAAACTTGGGTGATCCTTTCTTGGTGAAACGTCGTATGTTTGATACTATTAACTCGTTTCTTTTAATTTCCTCTGCGAGCAGGTTTAAATCCAAGTCTATTGGGATGTTTGTTAATAAAATTTTTGATGTATAGCTCTCTTTTTGAATTTGAGGGGTTACAGGAACTCCTAGAATACGTCGGAAACAACTAATCTCTGTGGCTGTTTCTGGGTTATTTATTTTAATTAATATTTTTCCATGACGAGTAAATATGACTTCGGTTATACCGTTTGGATTCGTGATAATCTTATTTAGTTCAGTTTTTAAATGAAAGGGGCGTTTCGGAATTCCTCCTTTGTCATTTTCGGGGCATAGGAAAATCAAAAATTTTTTCACACCGCATTCAGATGCTAATAATATAGTTAGTGAAAGATCATCGTCAAAGTCTAGTGTATTTGAAAAGTCTAGTGCACTTTTGCTGTGCGTGGTGAATAGTCCACGAATGCCATGTCTGCCTCCATTTCACCATTTCATTCACTTTTGGAGAGTATCATAATATAAAAACAAAATTATTGCTCAAATCCAAAGAGCTAATATATATATATATATATATATATATATATATTTATAAATATATATATATATATATATATATATATATATATATATATATATATATATATATATATATATATATATATATATATATATATATATATATATATATATATATATATATATATATATATATATATATATATATATATATATATATATATATATATATATATATATATATATATATATATATATATATATATATATATGTATATATATATATATATATATATATATATATATATATATATATATATATATATATATATATATATATATATATATATATATATATATATATATATATATATATATATATATATATATATATATATATGTATGTATATATATATATATATATATATATTATATATATATATATATATTATATATATATATATATTCTCAATAGTATTCACTTAATACAATTGGAAAGAACTGAAATAGGCGTACTCTTAACACCAGGATTAAATTAAATAGAAATAAAAGGAAAAATAATACTGAGAATAGGAAAAACAGCGATAAAGCGCCAAAGAAAAACGTCAGAATTCTAAATCCTCACAAACCTTTCACCACAATTTCAAAAATCATTGCATGAAAAGCGAAACACAAAATCAACAAACTTTTTTAGAACATTTTTTTCTCCGACCCGTTTTTTCAGAATTTTTCATTAATACTTTTCAGATCTCAAAATCTCAAACTAATTTAATTAACAGGAAAAAAATTTAATTTGTATTTGTATTTATTTTTATTTATACAGCCGTTAACAATAACATTTGGCAACATCACAAAAGATGTTTACTTTTTGAATGTTTTGCCGTGCGAAGTTTAAAAATAAATGTTATTAAAGTAATTAAGCAATTTTTAATTTCTAGTTATGTAACTTATTAAAATGTTTTTAAATGAATTATGTCAGGAATACTTATAAATTTAAATATATAATCATTTTGGTTTGGAGTCTCAAATTAAACTATAATTATTAAAAAAACAATTAATTTATGCTTTATTCTGTTAAATTAGGTCTCTTAAATTTAATTAGTTTTCTTGTTTAATCAGATCCCCCGAATACTGATCATATGAGAATAAAAATTAAATGTGTGTTAAGCTAATTCACTATTATCGTGGACTGAAGCAAACAATAATTTAAGTGCTTCTCCGAATGGCTGTAACAAAATAAATAAAATTTCTCCTATTATCCTCATGTTTACCGTAATACTCAGTTTAGCCGTAATATTTTTAGACTTTATATTGCTTTGGATGCATTAAAATCGATTGTTAAATTTCATCTATCTTTATGAAAATATGTTGCATGCGTATATATAAATAACGAAATGACTAAAACATTTTCATTCGGTACTTATTTTTCTTGAAAAAGTAGTTTAAAATTACTGTAAAATAATAAAAGTGTTCTTAATTACAATTAAGGGTGGCATATGATTTTTTTCTGTATTTGTTATGTAAAATATTCTAAATTTATACTATCTTTATATTCATTGCTTCTGATTTTATTTTAATTTCATTTGTTTTATCTATATTGCTAATAAAAATGCAATAGGGTGCTCAAAATCTTTTGTAAGTATAGTAATAATTTTATGCAAGCAGTTGAAATTTAACTTACCATTTCTATAGTGTCATGATGTTTTTTTTTTCCTTCCCAATTTTAACTATAGTTTTCAGAAGAAAAAGTAATATGATATGGAAAGATTGAGTCTTTCATTAAGAAGAATAATTATGTAATGAAGCGAAACAAGAAGATTTTGTTATTATTATTATATGAAGTTTTCATTATAATTAAAAAGTCATGATTATCATGATTAAGTGCTAATACAAATTCTGGTCAATTATATAAAGTATATCTTTTCTTTTATAATTTATTGATTGTATTTTGGAAATACTTATTTTTCTTGCGTATTGGAACTCTGCATTCAACTAATTTTTACGTTTTCAGTGTATTCATTTTATTGAAAGGACAAATATAATACAAGATTATTTATCATATTTATAATTGGAAAAATACCCTGTCTTTTCCAGTCTTGTTCTTTGTTTCAGATTAGATATTTTTTTATTTTTCTAGTGAAATTATAAAATATTTCCATAATTTCAAAATTTTTGTGTAATACAAAATAATATTAATGCATTTATGGAAAACATTTTTAGTTTTCTGAGCTATATTGCCATTTGTTAATAATTAATGTTCTGTCTACTGATCACATTAATAGTTTCATTATTGAATTCATCCACACAATCTTTATTGATATTATGTATTAATTTTTTGAAAACCATCACATTTATAACTATAAAGCTCTGATGTTAACCACATTACAGTTCTCTTTTTTTAAAAATTTATAAGATTTTCTGTAAGTCAATATGTAGAAATACTTTTATTTCTTTATTTATCAGTTTGTAACCAACTCAAAACTTTAATTTTTCATTTTTCTAGCAAATTTAATACATATCTTTACTTTTTGAAAACAATTATCTGCATTTACATTTAAATTTTCTTATTGTCTTGGTAAAATGGAATGCTATTATGGTTTATTAAAAATTTTTATAAGAGCCATTTGTGTAAAAATCTTATCTACAATAACTGTATCCATTATAAAAATAGTGATTTTATGTAGTGTAAAAGGGCAATAAATATGGCTTGAAAAATTTAGTTTTCAAGCCATATTTATTGCCCTTTTTACATGTGCATTTTATACAATCATTGTTCCTTGAGGCTTAACAATTTCATTAATATATATCTGTGACTGTTTGAAATGTGCATTGTTTTATCAGTAGCTGTACATTCATGTCTTGTATAAAAACAAAAATGTCAATCCTCAAATTATATATAGTTTAGTAAAAATAGAAATTGTATTATTTTTCTGTTATACCCAGGTAGCATAATAGCCGTTATGGAAAAGAAAGAATATCGCAATTTACTGTTGGTAATATTCCATTTGCTTTGCTTAAAAAGGTTTACATTTTTAGAAACTAAATAGTACTAATATTTTATTTACATTTTATAAATTAAATGATTATCACTTATTGGCAAAACTTATTTAAATACCAATATTTATTTCTGGCAAAAACTACATAGTAATCACATCAATTATCGATTGCATATGTATAATGTAATAGTACCTTTTTTCCAATGAAACTAAATTAAATTTATCTACGATGTTGCTCTTTTTCCTTTAATATGTTTTTCCATGGTAGTGTGTGTTTAGGAGTTTTTCCAATTTCTGCCCTTGCAATGCATGATTATAGCACATTATCCTTGAAAAATCTTCTTGGGAGACAAAATATAACTTTGGTACAGGAAAAGGGAAAATAGAAAATCTGATACATTTTCCATATTACATATATTTTTAAAGTGTTTTTTTATATGCAGTGGTGCAAACTTTTATAGTACATATTTTTGAAGAAAAATAATAATAAAACACTGTCATTCTGCATGTATTACAGATCAATTAACCATTTTTCATTATATTCATTATGAATACTTGATGATATTTGTAAAGTTCAGATGAATGATCATTTCAAAACTTTCACATGATGAATATTTAAGGTCCTGTTTTTCATTTTATGAATATTAATTTATATTTTTAAGTGCATTAGCTTAAAAAATATTTTTAGATTATGATAAGTTGTTTTATTAATAAATAAATAAAATTATTTTTTATATATTTGTACTGGTGGTATTCACACTCATCAGAATTTTGATGGAAAGATTTATTGAAGTTAAATTTATATTATTTATAATAAGTAATATTTTGAATTATATCTGGCAGTTTGTGTATAATTTAACTTTAATGGAAATATAGTTTATTTGGTAAAATCCTAGGAGAGTCCACACCCTTGACAAACTGAAAAAAAGTGCCAAGCCAGAAAGAAATTCTAGAAATAATTTGGTATATTATATCTAGTGTATTGAAGTATGGTTATCCAGATTGGCACTAGCCACAATTATTGCCAACCAAAATCATTCATGCCAAGGGTTAGGGCTCTGCTAGGATCCAACCATTTATTTTATTGAATTATGTTTTTTTTGTTCTTGCTTTGAAAAATCTACATAAAATACAAGAAATTTGCAGTAAAGGTATTATTTGAATTCTTCCCTTCCCAAGTGGCATTGAAGGTTGAAATAAGCTACAGATTTTGTATCAGCTATAGTGAATTTTCAATTTATGATAGTGGAAATGCTGGGTTATCTGATCTGGATCTGACCACTAATAGAGTACAAATAAGTAAATCAAACATGTGGATGTGAATTAAAGAATTAGTTTAATAGAGTTTCAAATGCATTCTAATGATATTGTAGAATCAAATGCTTAAGAAAGTGATAGTAATTAATACAAGTTCTTAAATTTTTGAATGCCAAGTACATCTAATTTATAACTATTTTTAGTAAATTTTAATATTTTCAAATTTTATATTTTATGAAGATCATATAATGGAAAATAAAGAGAAATGCAAGCATGAGATAACCTATCTTTGAATAGCTCCTAATGAGTAATGGGAAACATTTCTGATAAAAAAAATTTATCTTCAAAATCAAATAATTTTTGGTAAAAAGCTGCATGATTTTTTTTCCCTTTAAATCAGTCTCAATCCCAAAAAATAGTTAAACATCATATAACACTGCTAAAAAAATGATTTTATAAAGGATTGAACTTCTAATATTATAAAATAGAAACAATGAAAACTCATAGTAAAGTAACTTCTTATATCATGCGTAAAGTCTGTGATACAAATTATTTCTACTTATTTAGAATTAATTTCTAAAAAAATAAAATTATTTTTCCATTAAAAATGAGTGAAATGAATTCATTTTTAATATAAATGTTAATTCAGAATTTTGAATTATGCTGTTTAGTTTTTCATTGTGTCTACCTATATTATCTATTTTTATATATTTACATATATTAATATTATAAATAATATATATTTTTAATAATATGCATTTAAATATTTTTAATTTTGATTACTTAATCTATTTTTTAACGTCTTGCAGTTTACCATTGGCAAAGAGTGAATTTTCAAGTATTTAACTTTTTGATGAAACAAGCCAGGTTTTTTTCAAATTAATGGATTATAGAGGTAAGTTATTAATTAATTTATCATTTTACTGTTATTACTATTCATGATTTTTTTATTAAACATAGAAATTTACAATGAAAATATTTTTCTGTATTTCCTTCTTAATTTATGATAATTGTTTTTGTTTTGATTTAATTTTTGTTATTCATGTATGTTTTCTTTTATTTGTAAAAAATTTTTTTTGATTTTTAGCTTTTACAAAATGATTTAACTTATTTATTCTGTCATTACTTCTTATTTTACTGGAATTTGAAACTTAATTGAAATTTATTGTGTGTGTATATACATATATATATACAAACACATATATTTATATACATACACACACACACACACACACACACACACACACACACACACACACACACACACACACACACACACACACACACACACACACACACACACACACACACACACACACACACACACACACACACACACACACACACACACACACACACACACACACACACACACACACACACACACACACACACACACACACACACACACACACACACACACACACACACACACACACACACACACACACACACACTTTTTGATGCCATTTGCAAAAATGAAAAATTTTAACTTGATTGATTAGAATTAATTATGTTTATATAATGTGACGTATAATAATATTGAATATAAAAATATAATGTACATGCATATGGAAATATGAAAGTTATTTGTACTAACTTAAACATATATATCTATAGTGTGAATATATTAAACAATATGTCGCAAATTGTAAGAATATTGATAATAGAGATAAAAAATGTTTCAAAACTTTGATAACAAGATTTAATTTACCAAGAGATATGTTAAAATTCATAATAAAGGTTATGATAAAAACAATCTATTGAAAGTCAAAATAATTTTATTAATTCTGCTTTAAAATTATTATTCTTACTAAGCAATTTCATTCTATTTGATTACTTAAAAATATATGTTTCATTTTTATAAAATGTGGGAAAATGTTAACCTAAAGAATTGATTTAAAGTTTAAATAGATCAATAAAAATACTAACTTATACTAAAATAAATTATTTTAGATATAAATAAGAATTCTCATTTTAGAAGTCTCAATAAATTTTGCTTGAATTCAATCCAAAAATTTTCCATGAAATTCAACTTAAAAATATTTTAGTAACATTTTTTCTGAAACTATTACTTATTTTAATATCAAAACCTGAAAAAATCAACATGAAAATTATTTATTTATTTATATAAAAATTTATGATAAAAACTAGTGAGAAATAGGAATTTTAGAAATATTAATATTTTATAAATTTAAAAAAGAGTTAAAAAAAATATTGTAAATCACTCACAATCAAAGCTGAAGTTCATAATTATGAAAAATATATTTTGAATATGAATTGTAATTCCTGAATAGTAGCTGTTAGCTTTATTATGAATTATATATAAGAATGGTGCTTGAGTGACAAAATATTGGAAGCTTAAGAATTGCAGGGGCCTTTATTTTCTAACTATTTTATATGAACATACCATGGTCTTTAGTCTAATTTCAGTTAAGTAAACAGCTAACAATTTGAAAATTATTTTTGTGCTAGTTAAAATATTTTGTTAGCTTGAATTTAAGACATCTTTCTAAAATATAAAGAAAAAGATAATATTTTTCTTGTAATCATCATATCCTGATTTGAATCTCAATTCACTTATCTATGTTTCTTTCCTTTATTATTTTCAGGATCCATTTTGTCATTTCCATAATTTAAATTAATATGTATTCAAGCCAATTATTATGCTTTTGACATAAGCACCTATATTTTTTGAAGGTGACTTTTATTTGTCTTTAATCTATTTTATCTTTTTATATTCTATTATCAGAAGTATGTTTATTGGATTATATCTTCTGTATTTCTTTTTGAAAGGATTATGTTTTATATTGCAAAAGTTTTAGGTATCAATCTAAAATTTATCTACTGAACAAAGCAACCTGTATTTTCTTTCCTTTGATTTATTTTATAAAAAAATATATTGATAATTGTTTTTTGGCTTACTCAATTTTACAAAGTAACTTTGTTCCGGTATATTTGTTTTAATTGAATATTTAAATGATTAATATTTTGTTACACATTAAAATTGAAAAAGTGTTTTTTCTCCAAATAAAAGTATCTTTTATTTATTTAAGCACCCTGTCATGTTTCTTGTATAATTTCTTGTTGTTTAATTGTTTTGGTACAAAAATGTTAAATTATTGAAGAATTTGCTCTATTATAATCTATCTATCAAAAATACATGTAAGCTAGTTACTGCTATGAACATTTATTTGTTCTTGTCCAGGTTTGTTGTCAGACTCTACTTCTGTTAGAGCCTTGACACAATAGGTTTTTAAAAGTTGCAATATCTACACTATTTCAAAGATTTAAACTCAAAATCTCATGTGCTCCTTATCGAATGACTATAGATTTTTGAACTCATTTGTTAAGGAAATTACTCTAAAAGCATTAGAATAATATTGTCTTTACAAGCATAAGAAAAGTCACATATGAAACAACTTTGGTGGGAATGTTAAGAAAATCATTTTATTTCTGTTTGAAATAGAGGAAAAAAAAATAATTATAAAGCAGTAAAATATTGCAGAATAAGTTCAGATTTTTTTAACATAAAAATATGAAAATGAATCTTGAAATATGGATAAATAAGAAATAAAAAGAAATAATAATCAACTGTTATAAACAAAACATATCACAAGTTAAGTTGATTTACTGTGTTCATAGATAGTTGGAAAGAGCAAAACTATTTTTTTATAACTTTTTTAGATTGTATTTTAGTTTGGATATGCATTTTTTGTGTCAAAAAATACTTTAATGTGCATTAAATAAAAAGTGATGAAAGACCATTATTGATTGCTATCTATTTCAGTCATTAAAAAAATTTCTATTGAGTTTTTTTTTCTTCTTATATATAATAATTTGTTTTAGACCATATTATATGAAACAACTGACTAGGACTTGACAGGAATAAGACATTTTATGCTACATACTTTTTAAATGCATGTTCTGGTTTCCTTGTAATTGTAGAATACATAGTATGCTAAAAAATTCATTTTTACTTAATTTTTATAGTCAAGTTGGAAACTGAATTTCTATCTACAGCTGTGAATGAGAGACTTTATATAATAGAGCTTACTGAGAAAAAATACTTTTTGCCAAGTCATTTCATGATGGTTTTTTCATACAACAATTCAGATTACATTGATTAGGATAATATTTTCTGAGTATATTTTCAAATTAACGATATGCAGAACTATCAGCCAAATGGTTAGTATTGTGACCTTCAGTTTAACAATTTGTGGGTTCCATTTAACAAGACCAATGATGTTTGCAGTGAGCAAATTTCACTTTAAATTTCAGTTTATTAGCCAGTATGCATTAAAAATGACAACTGAATGTGAAACCAAATCTAGCTTATTGAAGGCTTACTTTAAAAGCTACACTGCAATTAATTTTATCTGTATATTATTCTTTAATTAGAAATATGTTTTGAGTAAATCTGTAATCTAAATATTCTTCATTGATATTTTATGAATATGTGTGTTATTAATATTTAGAACAAAAAGATTATTACTAAATTAAAAGTATAAAAAAGAAAATGATATTTCATTGAAATTTTTTTTCACATTAATTCAAAGCACATTTTTCAAAGGTTGCAATTTTAATTTCTATTATTTATTAGTCAAGAAATTCAATATATTCCAATAGTATCAAAGAACTTATAAAATCCTCAGATTATGTTTGTTCCATTAGAAATAAATTCAGCTCAAAATCAAGCAATACAAATTTTGCATTTTTAAGATTTGTTTCTTAAACCTATATTTACATTATATAAATAAGATTTAATTAAAAAATTAACTGATATATAATAAGGTTAAATATTGAATACACTTGTATTAATTACGAACTTCATAACATTAAATACACATTAGTGGAATTGTCAACCTGGAAGTTGAATGGCTGACCTTTAATACCACTGTGATTTGATTCCCAATTCGGTCTTGAATGTTTTTAATGATTTAGATGCCTTTTTAAATTGTAAGCCCTGGTAATTTTAGGCAGTCTTATGGTAAAAAAGACCATAGAAGAATACTTACTTAATAGCCTTCTGTTTCAAATGTAAGTTATTTTCATGTCTTTTCTTTATAAATTTAAGATTGAATATTATGAAGTTGTATTTTTTATCTTAATTATCAGTTTCCTTTCTTATTCTAATAAGTTCTAATAATTCAGAAATATTATAAAATTGAGAAAAAAATCTGAATCAATAATTAACAAAAATGTCATTAAATTTGTGGCATTGATATAATTTGACATTCATTGATATAATTTGCTTGAGCATTATAAACTATTTTAAAATATGACAGTGGGAACAAAGGTCTTAGAATTATGAATATTTTTAATAAATGTTGAATTTTCCTTATATTTTATTCTTCTATTGATTGTTAATTAGCATCTTTTAACTCCAGTCTAAAATATTGATCACTGAATCAAGGAAAGTTATGAAATAATTAAAGGGTTTCAAATCCTATTAAGAAAATAACCCTTCAACAAAATGTCTAAACTGTGATTATATACTTTTGAATCATTATACATCATTATACTGTACAAGTTCATTATATAAGCTCTACATGACTGCTAATTCATCTTAAGAAATGTTATTACTCTTTTATAAAAACTCTAGCTTTTAGCTGATTAAACAATACTCAAGCCTGTTCAACAATTTATGAGTTTGATTCCTTCTCAGCAATGGATGTTTGTTGTAGTTTTTTATTGAATACAATCACTTTTGTTTTGATTTATATCTATATCAAAAGCTTATGGCATGAATGTTTGAAATAATTCATAAATCATTTAAATTGTAGCTTCCTTTTGTGAGAAGTGATCGTAGAAAGATAAAACCAAAAAAATTATTAATAATCCACATATTTCATTTCCACCTTAGTATTAGTTTGGGCTCTATTTTGAATTCTATTGTAAATCATTTAAATTGGCTTCACTTATAAAAGTGGTTATATGATGAAAAATACATTAATTTGAACTTTCTGAATGCTGTGTATTTTAATATTTTAAATATGCTTGTTTGATTTGAAAAGAATTGTATTATAAATCCATTTAAAAATATACAAAAAAAGCAAAAGCAAAGAAGCATTTTAATTTACTATTGTAGAAAACTTGTAACTTAAAGAAAACAATTAAATTCATCCTTGAGTAAATGTGATTGTGTCTAGTGTAAACATTCCACTTCTTGATAGAAACCTTTTAAAAATGATCCCTAAGCAATTGCATGAAATCTGACTTCTATTCAAATAATTATCATTCAGATTTAAATTGGATAACCTAGGATTTAATTCTGCAGTATTGTTATGCTGTTAATTAAATCTACAATATTATTTTGCTAACTAAATTTAATTTTTCACAAATCTTCCATACCTTTAGTGTATAGTTAAAATGATATATAATCTTCCCTAATTTCTTCAATTTTATATTTAACATACATTTTTTAATATACATTATATTTTTAATATGCATTTTTTAATATTTAATATGTATTTAATAAAACTTGCATTTTTATAAACCGTTTTGATTTTAATCGCAGTTTCCTTTTTTGTATCAAAATTTAAAAGATTTAAAGGAATTTGCTACTTTTATGACATGAATGCTATAACTTGGAATAATTTTTTTTAGTAAGTTTGACAGCATATTTTGTACTTACTTTTATAAATTCTTAGCTATTATTTTCTAATGTTTACTGTATAGTATAATTCAGTTAGTATTCAATAAAGCTTTTTAGAATACTTTGGCTATTATCTGCTATGCAATGTCAATGTGTAAATATATACAGTTTAAAAATATGATTAAATCATTATATGACATGAATTTAAATATGATTTATGTTTATTCTATAATTTTGAATGTGATTTTGTAATATTTTAACAATTATTTGAGAATTTTAACTTTCAAAAACATTATCTGCTTTTTCTTAATGGAAATTCTAAAGACTTCTCATCATCTAATTCTCACCAACTAACTCATGGTCTTTCTATGGATTTAAATCCACTAAGGCTTTTCCTAAAGCACTGATTCTCAACCATTGTGCAACCACACTTTTGTGTGTCGCCAAATTCTTTAAATGGACCACCAAATTTTAGAAATGTATATAGTAAAAATTATAATGCTTTTATATTATGAGAAAAATAATGAATATACTGTTATTTTTTTAGTATGTATTATATTATTTTACATTCTAAATTATCATCATAAACTATTTTACACAGTGTCTTATAGGTAAGTAAACAACTTTTAAACATATTTAATCTTTGCATGCCACCAAACTTTGAAATTGTTAAAAGTGTGCTGTGACGAAAAAAATGCTTAGAATCACTTAAATCTAAAAGCACATTAAAGTAGCTTCTTGTAATTTCTACTTATATCTATTCTATATATAACCAAACCATTAGATTTTCATTTTCCAAATCCCCAAATTTGATTCTTTCGAAAGAATCAGATTTCTTTATTCCGATTCTTCTTTCATTTTTTTTTATGCTGTAGCCCAAAAATCTTCATTTGTCATACTATCTTTTTTTTTTCATGTTCTATGTCACCAAGCTGTGCAGAAGAATGGTTCTGTGTATGTGAAAAACATTAGCTTTATTTATGTTTTAAATTCTTAAGAACTTTTGTTAAGCGCGATGGAGTAATTTCCTGCTGTAATTTGCACTCTTATTTAAAAAAATATTTACTTTCCATGATTATGCATAAGTAATCATATATAAAATAATTTAATCAAAAACGTGAAATAACCTTATTTCATTTGAATTCCTAAAGATATTATGAATTCAAATAAAAAAGTCAGTAAAAATATTTAGAATTGCAGTCTTAGTTGATTAAAAACTGGTAACTTTTGTATTCATGTATGTATGCATGCTGGTAGTTTGATATGTAAGTTTGTGTGAATCTGTCTAATGTACATATATATGTGTGATGCATATATACAAATCTGCCTACAAGAAAAAATAGCCAGTGTACTTCAGTAGAAATTTTTTTTATCCTTTTTTTAAAGATGTAAATAATAGAAAATAATATTTGTAAAATTGTAATTTTTCAAAAAAAAAATAAATAAATAAATAAATAAATAAATAAATAAATAAATAAAAAAAATAAAAAAATAAATAAAAAAATAATAAACAAATAAATGATAACTTAATAAGGTTTGTTCTATGTCAAATCTCAGTAGTATATAGTAGAACTATTTTTAAATAACTGTAATATTAGTGTAACAATATATAAAAATAAAATGCATTTATTATTTTTATGATAATTTTAAGCTTTTTGATAAGTTTCTCATTCTATGTAGTCTGATAATTTATATTTATTTAACTTATTTTGTTTTATTATATTTACTATGATTACTAAAATTTATATTTACTATTTGCTATGATGACTTATTTTGCTATAACTTATACTTTTATTTAAGAAAAAAAAAGTCACAATGTTTATTAAAGATGTGATTCTTTCTTTTCTTTATTTCTTGGCGTTATATAAAAACTTTAAATGTAATGCAATTTACTTAACACTTGTATTTTCTTTAGTGTATTTGGTATATAAAATATTGATTATCAATTTCATATGTGACATTAGAATAATATTGTTTTATGAATCTGAAAAATGTTATGAACAATTCAAATGTAAGTGCATTGAAACTAATCATATATCACTAAATTCAGATATGGATTTAACAAATGTTTATTATATTTATCTCTATTTTCTTATGATAGTATTTTATCCATTGATTGATACTAGTTTTAAGTTTCTCCTCTTTAAATAATAAATGTAGTAATTCTATTTTATATTTATAGTTTTAAATTTGTAAGTCACAAAATTGTGGTTAAAATTTATTTACTGTATTTGGAGTGAAGCTCCAAAGATTTTTTAAAAATATGACTAGATAAAGACTGCATTCCTGTCAATTGGTAATTTTTTTAAAGCTCTTAAAAATTAAAACTGAAATCTGCTTCAAGTATTTAACATAGGTTTTAATTGTAACAATTTTAAAGTGTTTGTAATATACAGTATAAATTTCATTTTGTAAGAAGATGGGGAAAATATTTCATAATAGAGTTAAAATAATAAAATTACAGCATCAGTATTAGTAGAGTCAATTAAGAGATTGATTTGATGGTATGTATTATATTATACGGATAAAAGATAACTTGTAACTAGCCAAATTTGTTATTTATGTTAAATTTGATCTATAGTTTCATGTTTGACATATATGTCATTGTTTTATAAAATTAATGACATCCTGAATAATATTAGGATAATAATGAGAGAGTTACGATAATCGTTCTTGAAGAATATTTTTATAATTGGTTGCACTGAGTGACTAATCCTTCACCACAACAAGACCAGAAACTGCAACTCATTTATTGTTACCCAATGGGCACCAGTGAACCAAGTCATGGAGATGAGCAGCATTACCTATGATGTACCACCACAAACTTGTTTATAGGGTAGGCCAAATTCATACATCATCCTAAAAGAAGGGACAGAGAGAAAGAAATATCCATGCCCAGACCGGGATTCAAATCTAGGACCAGCAGACTAGGAATCAGGAACGCTAACCACTCAGCCATCAGTCGGCTTCTTGAGCATGTTGGGATCTTGTTCATTATTCATCAATGTTTTTGCAAAGGAAGGAAATAACTTGTTTAGTGAACATTTTAAGAACAAACATCCTGGCATGACTTTTCTTATTGTCTCTACTATCAGAAATATTGAATTATCAAGTTAATATATTATTCAAATTCTTTTAAAATGTTACTCGTATAAAATGTTTTTTTTTATTTAATTTTTCTGAAATTCAAAATGTTTCTTTTTTTACTATATTTCATAAATTTACTGACTTCTGAACTTCATTAATTTAAAAAAATCATTTAAGTAATCTTCTTCAAATATTCACATCATTTTAGAACAAAACCAAAAAAAATATATGATAATTATGAGTAGTAAATTTTATTGATACAGATAAAAATATAAATTTCCCATATTCCATTTCTAAACTTCAAAGTATAGTATTTTTTATTCTGAATCATTTGGAATGTTACAGCGTTTAAAAATATTGTTTCCATCAGCTTGTTTTAAATAAAGGCTAATTGGCTGCTCATGAAGCTTTAACAAATACATAATTGGTATGTTAATATTGTATGGTTGTAATGCTATACAAAACTAATCTATTGTCTATATAATTATTAAATCAAACTTAAGATTTACTGGATTCACTTAGACTTGTTTGTCTTATGTCTAAATGTATATATTTTAATTCATTGTAATAAGTATTATGAATTACATTACCCTCATATTTTACATAGCAATTGAGGTATAGATGTGTTTTTAATTTAAATGGGTCGGTTTTTATGAAATGTAATAATTATTCTTACAATTATTGGACTTATGGAATAAATGCTGATAATTTCCTAAATTTGGAATTATAGATTTAATGTGATTTGATTTGTATAAGTATATTGATTGACAAAATATTGCTTATATCATCCCATTTATTTTGAATTAGTTTAATAATTACTCTTATCCATTGATTATAATTTGCTAAAGCACCAATCATTATTAAATGTTTTAAATGGGTGTGTTGTCTATCAGTTAATCTTTTTACTAATAATTTTTAAATTATACTGAAAGCTTTCAATATTAAAATATTTTTTGAAAGTATTCTTTTGATACTATTTTCTCAAACAGGGTTTCATCAGTGGTGATTACAGCTTGAATCTTAATGACAAAATCACAATAAATTTGGCTTCAGAGTTTTTAAGTTTATCTTTATTTTTAACAATTTTGTCAGGCTCACTGTAACATTTGCTTCTTTCTCTGGTCAAATGACATTGTACTTGAATACTTAGCATTCAAGTCTTCTGTTCATAAATGTGATTTCTATTTGAATTTTAAATTTTGTAAATGGTTTGGAATTCACTGTAAACTATAAGTGTAGGTATGTGCCAGAAAAGACCATAGAATGATATGCATTTGGTTAGATTCATACTGATATAATACCTACTAATTTTTATTTCTGCTATCTAATCTGAGCTATTTAAATAATATAAAGGATTAATTCTAATATTAGACAAAACTTTTTTTTTAAATTCTTTTAAATAGGAATTAATTACTTAAGATTGTCATGTAAAATGAAGTGAAGGCATTTCACAACTCATTTAATTTATTAAAATATTTGGATATTTTGTCTAAGAGAATAACAGTTCTGCAGTGTAGATTTTATGCCAAGACATGATAATACAAAATATTATGAAATGTGTGAAACCCATAGAAGTTGCCATCTCACTTTAAATTATATTAACATTTTATTAGTATGTGCATGAAGCTTTCTGAAATGACTTTTTATTAGCTTAAAAAAGGAAGTAGCTGTTGCATTAAAACTGTGATTTAATCTTAAACTTTAATATTTTATATAAAAGGACATTATGTTTTATTGTATTGGGTAAAAAAATTATTTTGATTTCCTAAGAATTTTACAGTTTAATTATTCTACACAGGGTAGAAAGGGTGAATATTTTTTTTAATTTAAAGAATATAGATAAATAGGTTAAATTTCAATTTTGTGGGCGAAACTTTTAAATGCTTAATAATTTGATGTTATTTTAAAATTTCATTAAAGTTTTAATCAATAAGTATTAAAGTTCAAGTTATGGATTGTTTTATTTAAAAAATCATTTGCTCTAAATTTTACTGATTATAAAATTATTTATGTTTAATTTTCATAAAAAAAAATTTCACATTGGTTGGTATAAAACTTAAAATATTGATATTATCAATAATAATATTTTATTTATTAATAATAATATTATCAATAAAAAGAAAGTAATATCAAAAGCTGATATTGTTGCTTGATATCAAGGGCAAAAAAATTGATTGAAATATTTTTGTGTTTTTTATTCTTTCGAATGCTTTAATTTTTATGTGATGAGTATGTTTTTTAATGCTTCCTCCATTAAACCATGTCACTAATTTCATATGCATTGTTATTGAATATTATTTGTTATATATTTTGCATATACATACCTATGTATACACTGTTGTGCAAAACTTAAGCTATAGGGGTTAATTTTAAGTTAATAACCATGAACCTCAGAAAAGGAGATTTTGCAGTCAGTACTATGAATATTTAGTAGAAAAGTCAAGGTCACACACATGCATATAATAATATCTGTTACAAAATGTTATAGCAATATGCATTGTAGTCGGTGTACAGGGCTCACAAGACTACAATTGAAGAAAAGATGAGGATACAATTAAATACAATCTAATGAATCCATCAAGTTGTGAGTATTTTTGTGATATAAGGCTAAAATAAATCATCTTGACAATTTCACATATTAAAGAATGATTAGAGGTCTGGGGGAGAGGCATAATATGATCAGTGTAGCTGAAGAGTTCGAAATCAATTAAAGTGTCATTTTGTGCGCTTGGAAAGCTTTCCAAATAATAAGTGCAGCTACTAGAAATGTGGTGATAGCAGTCTTTGGGAAGCAATTGCAGTAAATGATAGGTATATTATCCTGGAATGGAAAAGAATGAAACCAGTCAGCAAACACTATTAAACAACTGGCATTGAGGCAACAAGTATTGATTTTTACTGTGGCCAGATGCTTTGAAAAGGTAGGTTACTCACTTCCCATCCTGATCACTGCATCCCTTTGAAAACTGGTGCCACCATTAGAGTGGTATATGGTATAAAGAGCACAAAAACTGTTTATCTCATCAATTGAGTCAACCTCTTCACAAATGAGAATAATTTCAGTAACAAAGAATTTTCAAAATCGATTGATTTGAACAGAGGTCGGAACACAATTTCTTCACACTAACATCACTGAAAGAAAACATGGTTGTTCTAGAATTGTTATTTTAGGAGCATTATGGTGAACAAGATGACTGAGCTCCACATTTTCAACAAAAATTCAGTGATTAAAGATCCAAATTATAAGGAGAGAATTTTTCTCCATGTGTGTGTTGTTCATGGGTGTCATAAGAGCAGATTTCATATTTATGGATAACATTGCATGGTCCTGCCTAAATTCTGTTCAGCAGCCATTGGAAAGGGAATATATACTCATGGATAAGCCAATGTACTCCCTTGATTTAAATCTGAATTAGCATGTGTGACGTGTTTTGGGGAGACGTCTTGTAACATGATTATATCCTCCTGGGAACACCCAAAAGCTGAATCAAATTCTGATTGAAGAATAGGCACCCTTTCTTAAAGAATTGTTGGACAAATTGTTGCTAAGTGTGGAGAGACTGTTTCTCCTTATGCCTTTAAAAATTTGTTTGTTATGGAAAACTTGAAATTAGATAATTTTGAAGTTTTGCATAAATGTTTTTTTTATTTTTATACAAAATTTCTTTCTCATTTCAATTTGATTAATTTCTCTTTGCAGGAAATTATTTGAAAATTTTGGGATTTAAGTTAAAATGAGTCAACTGACAGAAGAACAACGCAAAAGAATTGAAGAAAATCGACGTAAAGCCTTGGAAATTAGAGCAAAAAAATTTTATAACTCGTCAGATGTGAAAACAAATTCTAATGCTCAACCACCTAAAAATGATATATCTCTCAATTCAAAACCTAAATCATTTCCTATATTTAATGAACTTAATAATAGTAAGCAAACATTCAGTTCAACTTCTAAAAATGAAACTTATAAATCATCTGTGACATCTTCTAATACTAAAAATAATTCAAAGGATGGAGTGTTAAATAAAAATCCATTTGAAGTCTGTTTGAAAGGTAATTGCATACTCATATCACGTAAGCGTTTTTATGTTAATATTGGGTATCATAAAGAGTTGATTGAGATATTCAAAACAATACCTAGTAAGTTGTATGATGTGCAAACAAAAAAATGGAATTTTCATATTGCTGATCATGATAAGCTCATTTCATTAACAAAATCTCTACAGCCTAATGTTTTCATTATACCTTTACCAAAATTAATATTGAAAATTTTTTCTACTGCAAGTGACATTAGAAAGATAGAAGAGCAAGATTTATCTGTGTTAGATCCAGAATTACAAAAAGCTCTCCTTCCATTCCAAAAAGAAGGTGTAAATTTTGCAATTGAACGTGGAGGCAGAGTTTTAATCGCTGATGATATGGGTTTAGGGAAAACAATTCAGGCAATAGCAATTGCAAATTATTTTTCTAAAGATTGGCCACTCTTAGTTGTAACTCCTTCTTCTGTTAGATATTCTTGGTTGGAATCTTTTTGTACTTGGTTACCCTCTTTAGATCGACAAGAGATTAGTGTAATCAACTCTGGAAAAGATCATATTCCAAATAATAAAGTGATATTATTAAGTTATGATTTGCTTTCCAAATTGCAAACTGCTTTGATTAACCGCAATTTTAAAACAATAATTTTTGATGAAAGCCATTTTTTAAAAAATAATAAATCTGCTCGTACAAAAGCAGCTCAAGCTCTGATGAAAAATGTGAAAAGGATTATCATGTTGTCAGGTACTCCTGCACTTTCCAGACCTATCGAACTTTATACTCAGCTATCAGCATTAAGGAAAGATTTCTTTTCATATATGGAATATGGTATGCGATACTGTAATGGAAAACAAATGCCATGGGGTACAGATTTCAGTGGTTCTTCTAATATGGAAGAATTGCAGATTATCTTAGAAGAAATACTCATGATCCGTCGATTGAAATCTGATGTTATAAAGCAACTTCCATCTAAGATTCGTCAAATGATTGTACTTGATCCAGCTCTTTCTAAAAAAAGTAAAGTCTTAAAAGAAATGTCTCGTCAAATGCGAGAGGACAATTTAAAAGGAATGGAATGGCGTGGTGCTTTGTTGAAATATTTTCATGAAACTGCTGAAGTTAAATTGAAAGCTGTAGTTGAATATGTTGTAGATTTATTAGAAGCAGATAAAAAATTCATTTGTTTTGCTCACCATCAGAGTATGATAAATGGAATTTGCAATGCAATTGAAGCCAAAAAGGTTGACTATATTCGTATTGATGGATCTGTGAGTTCTGATCAGCGCAAAAATTTGTGCGACAAATTTCAAGTAAATGATATGTGTAAAGTAGCAGTACTCAGCATAACTTCTGCGAACTGTGGAATAACTTTAACATCTGCTAGTTTAGTTGTATTTGCAGAATTATTTTGGAATCCGGGAATCTTAGTGCAAGCAGAAGATCGTGCTCACCGTATTGGTCAAGAAGATTCTGTTGTTGTTCAATATTTAGTAGCAAAAGGGACAGCTGATGATGAGATATGGCCTATGGTCCAATTCAAGTTAGATATTCTTAATAAAGCTGGTCTTAGCAAAGATAACTTTAAGTCGGCTGATACCTTGATTCGGAAAGATTTGACTCAACCTAACATAGAAAGTTTTTGGGGGA
Organism: Latrodectus hesperus; assembly: GCA_037975125.1. Classification (NCBI taxonomy): domain Eukaryota; kingdom Metazoa; phylum Arthropoda; class Arachnida; order Araneae; family Theridiidae; genus Latrodectus; species Latrodectus hesperus. The sequence continues at coordinate 30,549 of JAJQOW010001479.1, forward strand.
AGTTGGATGATTCTTTAGACACAATTGATTTTGATGATTTTAATACAGATTTTGATGCTCCTGAAAAACGTTTAAAATTAGACACAGATTAATTGCTGGTTACATATATCGCTGGAAATATTAAAAAAACTAAATGTAAATGGATAATCTTTCGATATAGCTTATCCCTTCACATTATCATGAAATGTAGAATTGAATTGAAGAAAACTTTTAATATTGCATAATTTAAACTTTAACAATTTTTGGTTTTTATTTAAATATAGTTTTAAAGAATGTGAAATCTATTTTAATAAATATTAGTTTATATGAATAATATTTACAATAAAATTACATAAGTATATAATATTATTCAGTTTGAGAGACTTGTATCTAAAAATGTCAGTTATTAAATATTTATGTATATTCTGTAAAATAAGCATGTTTGATATATGAAAACTTATTTCGATAAATGATTCCTGAAAGGAAGATTTTTTCTCCAAATTTTAATTGATATGATGTGTAAAAATTATTTTTTGTATTTGTGTTATATATAACTTTATTCAGGAAAGATGTTTTGCTTCTGAATTATGTGTGATCATGTTTATAAGAGAAATTTACTTTATTAAATAAAAACAAATTAAATCTAAAAATTTCATTATTTCATAAAAAAATATTAAAATCTATTCTAATAATGTTTCTGTATTTTTATTAAGATACTATATACAATTATAAGTACAAATGTGTAAATCTATCACAATTGATTTTTAAATAGTGTCTGGAAAAGATAACTAATTTTTACTGGAACAAATTTGACAATTTTTTTAAGAAATCGGGCTTAATGCTGTTTTTCAGAATTCTTGTAGCTTATTTATAGTTTACATTCACCAGAATTTTTTTCCTTTTAGAAATGTCATCAAAATTATTCTTATGATTTATTCATTATTTCTGGATTCACACTAATTGCATTCTTTTTTTTACTTCATGATTTTCCAAAAGGGTATGCTAATGCAATTTTTTTTAAAAAAATATTTTGAAAAATGTGATAAACAATATTTTGAAAAATGTCTTTGTATGATTATGTTTCTGTCTGCTTTTGTCAGAATTGTGCAGAAGTCGATTTTCATATACACTCAAAACCGGTTTTGATCTATATTGAGAAGTCTGCTTAATATATGTTTTCATTTTCAGTGATGACAGATAAACTGTTTAGTAGTAGACTTATCATAGAAAAGATGAATTCAGTTTCAGGCAATCCCAAAATTATTAATACTCTGATAAAAATGTTTTTCCTGTGCTATATTCAAATATATAAAATATTCAAATTACTTTAATTTATACTGCTGGAAATGCAATATTCACCATATTTTATGCTTTCACATTTATGCATATACATCCCGTGTTTTAATATTATGGGTTTGAATTGTCTGATTGATAATTTTTTACACAAAGAGTATACTGGATAATATGATTAATCAAGATTGATACAGCTACCATTTCTCTGCAATTGTCAATCTATGTATTGTGTGCAATAAGTAATGAGCTAAGATACAATTGGCCATTATAGACTTTCATTTCCCCGTATCAATCATATTATGATGTATAACATTTATCTGTGCCTTATTAAAATCTGTTCTTTGGTACATTTTGGAAGAATGTCCATAATTAAAGTGACTGTACCATGTATACTATTCGCTGTGAGTTTTGCATGAATAAATTAAATATTGTGGTCATGTAGTGAAGAACATTGAGTAAGAGCAATACTGAATTTGCTCATGGAATATTAATAAATTTGGTTACAATGTTCCCATCATAATGTTTAAGCATTAAGACTCAAGATTAGATTCATCTTTAAGAAGATATTTCTATTGTTATTTCATGGTCACTTCTTATTCCGAATGTTTTGCAATCATGCTTCCTCATATTGTGTTATGTGGAAATTTCATCCAGAAAAAAAAATTTTTTTTATTAAATATCTATTGCTTCACTCTCTGTATTTGAATGCTTTAGTTGCCTAAGGATATACAAAATATATTTTCATAATTAAGTAATATCTTATTTCAAATCTAATATGCTTGCTTACATTCAACCTAATTTTACATGTTTTGCAATAATAATTTGTTTCAACTTTAAAACACAAGGCCCAAATTAAGATTCTCGAAAATGGTCTGATATTTTGTATCTTTTTATCTATTTTTTGTAGAATGAATATGTAAATTTACATTTTTTTGGAATGAGTTTACATTTTGATGTAATAATAGTACTTTTTCTATTTGTTTTGTTCAATGGTGTTCCTGTAGACACATATTTGATTTTCAGCTGCCTCTGCATAGTAACTGTATTGCCTGTAATTGTAAATGTGGGAATTGAACGAGTAGAAAAATACATGAGTAGAGGTAACATAACTTTTTATTGCAGCTTAACATCAGAATATCAGAAAGCCACTAACTGCCAGGAGCAAGAAATTTTTCAAAACAATTGGGGGTAATTTTTGGTGCCATCCATAGATCACAGAAATAAGTAAAAAATAGCTCACTTTAACTCTCATTTTACATTGAATAAAAGTAGTTCAATTAATATAAAACAATGACCTTACAGTCATAGTTTAATTGTGATAGTTTAGTTTGACTTCTTTAAATCATTTAGGTGATGTACGAGCCTTTGGATTTTCTTCAGATAATCTGGTTGAACTTACAGGTTAGCAAAATCAAGAATGACCACTGTCATCGATGACTGGTGGGGAAATTGCTGGAAAACTCTAGCATGATCTCATGGTTAGGACATCTTTTTGCAAAGGCTACTGGAGGAGATATAACCGGCAATTCTTGTTGCTCAAAGAATTTATTGGCAGTCTGAAATACTTTTCTGTGGTCACAGCAATGGAGGAGAAAAAAGAAAAGCGATTCTTATCGCTCAAAAAATTGCAAAATGTTTTGAAAATGATAAATTCGTTTTTTTTTTTTTTTTTTTATACCTAATGTAATGGAATTTGAACTTAAAACATATTCCCCATTAGGAGCATTACATTTAGGGGCACATCCAAATTTTTTTTATCCAAATTGAGACACCAACTTCAAGTGTTGACCCCTGTTGCTTATTGGATTTTTCTATCTCTTGAGTAAAGACTTTCAGCTAATTTAGTCTAGTGCAAAAGAGTGCGACTAAGCATTTTAAACAGGGGATGCGCTTAAGGAAATCAGAAGAGTATTCCTGTAATTAAAAAGGAATCTGACTAATCACATTCAGCAAATGTCTCATATTTGATTTTTCTAAGCGTTGACTGTTAGGACAGTTCTTTCTGCCAGTCCATTAGAATTTTGTTTGTATGGAGCTGTTCTGACATGAATAATGCAATTCACTAGTGCAGAAACCTTAAAACAGTGCTTATGAAACCAGTTCCATTGTCACTAACCTAGCTCTTTAGTATACTAAAACATCTTGTTACCTGAGGCTTCAAATAAAGAGGCTCCTAGTGATGTGCAACTATTTCAAACTCATTAACCTAAGGGTACAATCCTGAGCTCACCTGCATTGCGTATATGTATACTAAAACAAGCAAATAAATTTCTTAAACCTGTTGTGATAGCATTAGCAAAAGTGCTAGAGATTGGAATGACTTCTCCAACCACTTTGTCTTTGCATTAATGATTACATGTAGCCCTCCACAGGACTCGCATAGTCTATATGTACGCGTACCAATGGCTACTCTGGAATAGACCAAGGGTTTGTTGAGCTGATAATCTGAAGTGTTTTGTTGATAAACTTTTATTTCTGCTTCTTACTTGCTGTCACTTTCTAGCCATTACACACAAGATTGAGCTAGTGACTTGTTAGAATAAATGGAGCTCATTAATTACAAGTTTCGTAAATTTGTGGGAAGTGTGAACTCGAGAACCTCTCACGATATCCTTTTCCGCAGACAATTCATTCTTTACTTCCAAGTTTTGTTCTATCTTTTTTAAAAATCCATTTGAAGTATAAACTTAAGTCTGTTTAATTAAAAGTGTTAATTATGTGTTGTCAATGGACTCGTCTAATTGTTTAAATAATAAAACTTTCTGGTGGAATGGGATGCTTAGTATGAATGGTACCCAAGAATATAATTATCTGCAAATTGCATACATTTTAACCATCCAATATTTGATTTGATAAGATAGGTTGAAACCGTCAGAGCCCAGCGTTAAATTCTTGGAGAAGCTAATGATGGGACAAACTAAGCTTCAGAAACCAGGTTCATCAAAGGGTGATGATTGATCATCGTCCTTTGGTGAACCTGCTTTTCTATCCATATATATATATTCGTTACCCAATGACTCCGAAAACAAGAGCTAGAGTTTTTTTTTCAATGTGTCTAGTTCTTTCCTGTTTCGGTCAGTGATTCGGAAGCAAAGGCTTTGATGCGCTTACCATCTTTGGTTTCATCTGAACAATGCTCTTAGTTCATTAAGGCTGAAACAACTTCATTACAAGCCACAATATTTTTTTTCGTTATTAATAGAGATGAGTTCCGTAATATTTGTTTTACATATAAAAGCTTACTTTTGTTGGGCTGTCTATTTTCAGGTTTGTTTACTCTGAAAGGTTGGCCATATTGGGTAGAAACTTTGCCTAACCCCAAGAAAGAACGTAACTCATCCACGTTATTTAGATTAGGCACTTTAAACGACTGCTTCTACTTTATAAATTGTTTTTAAAACTCATTTATCAGGTTGCAATTTCATGTCAAGTTCTTGCAGTCGTTTGAGAACAATATTAAGATTTTTCAAATGTTCATCTCTTTTTCTGAAACTAGTCAGTCATCTCGGTAACAGGTAACTTTTTAACCTTAATCAAATTCTTTATGGAACACAACATGAGTTAAAGTTACCCCAAAACCCTGTCTGCTACGGAACAAATCTTTATAAGTATTTATTACTACTTTATATATCTATATATATATTATTCTTCGCCAAGTTATAATTGACAGTTGGCATCTCGGAGGTCTAACATCGAAGATGAACGATCGATGAGTATCGCCACAGCGACTGCATCTCTGGTTCTGGCACACTTGTGAATTTCAGAGTTATCTTTCTCAATGTACTGTCTGAATTTTTTTAGTTTGAAGTTTGTTGACTTCCACATCCGATGACTTTTGATGTAGAATGCTTGCATTCTGTGCCGTTGCTTCCATCGTAACAGCGATCGCCGTCACTCTCGGAAGTGTTAGTTCGCTTTCGATTAAAAGTTTCCGCTAGATTCCTCTATCCTGGATGAACCAGACTATCCGATCTCGTATCATTTGGTCCAACGATGTTAACATTTTTTTGCCAAACTCCTCAAATCAGCTGTGAAATTAACCACTGATTCACCGGTCGTCACACGCGACTTTTGAATTTGAATCACCTTATTATTTCAGATGGAGCTGGGTGAAAGTTCAACACTTTTATTATATGCTCTTGCGTTTCTGCAGTTTGAGCTTCAGAAGAAAGTAAATAACAGTATGTACGTGCTTATGCTGACGACGGTCAAAAAATTGTTATAGGTCGATCAGTATTCTCGATTCCGTTTGCAACGGAAAATTGCTCCAGCTGTTCCATGCAAATCCCATGTTTGAACTGTTGAATCGAATTCCTTTATCTGGCCCAAAGAACCTATTCTATTATAAACTCTAATCCTTGCTTTCAAGTGCTGCACATGGGTACCGGCGAATTAGGTTTAGCACGACGTGCGTTACTGGCAGTTTTAATTCGGTAATCGTGTTAGCACCGCAACAACTAGACATAAAAAAAAAAGGATTTTTCATCAAGTTCGTGATCGCATCTCGTCGTCATAATAATTATGGCCTGTAGGCAGAAATGGGAAAATTGAACGAGCTAGTAAACACTCTAGAGAGGTAACACAACTTTATTTCAACTTAATATCAGATTGGCAAGGTAAATGACAAGCAGCGAAAAACTTGTCACAAAGGTTGGGGGTTGCTTGCGGCACTATACGTAGATCACAGAATGAAGTAAAGGTATAGCTCACACTGTAACAAATGTTTTTAAAAATTTTTCATGTTTAAAATACCAATTAAAATACCATGTTTTTCATGTTTAAATTTTAATATTTTAGAATTATTTTTGATTTTTTAAGTAATTAAAATATTAACATACTTTTGACTTTTATAATATAGCACTCCAAGTGTCCATTCAACTGCGACCAGACCCTATTCGAATAATGAAAAATCCTAGTAATTTGATTTTTTCTTCGAAAAAAGTCAATTTTAAATTATTATACATTGAAAATGAAGAAACTTCATATTTTTAAAAAGAAAGAACTTTTAATTAAATGAAAATAGAACACTTTTACATGTTAATGCACTTACAAGAACTGTACATAAGTACAGTATGTATGCGCATAATATTAAGTCATTATTTGCTGAACACTCGATCAGAGAAAGTTGTTTGACTGCTTTCTTCCTCTTTAGGGCTGCCATGTTCCGCATCCACTTGACATTGAGAAGTCATGCGGACTGACATTTATCCTCTTCAATGCAGTTTCAAGGGCGGATAATGTTTTACTAGTTGATGTTCCAGGTCCCGTGTCTGCTTCAACTTCGACATTAAGGTCATCTTCCTAGACTCTTTCTTCCCGTACACTTTCAATATTTACAATCTGAATTTCAGGGTCTGACGAATCACATCCTCTCTCCAATATCCTCTGCACTATCTCTGAATATTCAGAAAAATTCAAAATAATGTTTCTGAATTTCTCAAGTAATTTGTCCTGTTCATATTCTCCCTTCTTTTTCCTTTCCAATTCCTTAGCTTTTTCTTTTTCTCATTTTCCTTCGCTTCAGTTGATATGCCTTTCAACTTGTTCCACGCATATCTAAATGTGACTACTTTATCCAAGCTTCCGCAACCATGTAAGCGCTATTTTTTCACGTTAATTTTTTTGTGGTTTTCCAGCACACCTTTGGCCGAGCTGGCAGCCGAATGGTTAGCGCTCTTGCCTTCGGTTCAACAGTTCGTGGGTTCGAATCCCACTTTGGGCATGGATGTTTGTAGTGGTTCGGAATCCACTTTAAACCGTAGGTCCCGGTCTAATTATCCCTCGTGTGCAAAAAATGACCGTTGAGCGACAAACAAAACAAAACCAACGCGCCTTTGTCTTTGCCCTGTACATAAAGTTTCTTTAAAAATTGCCTCGTGTAATGGTGTTTCATAGTTTCGCCATTACATGAGATATTCAGACTAGGAACGTGCAACAAGGTTGAGACTTTTGTTGGTAAAAAATATTGTTTTAAACTGGCAATATGCCATTTTTTTAAACAATTCTTCGGTGGGATTATTTCGTAAATTACTTAAAACTTAGGCTTATAAACAAAAGAAAGTATCTTTAAAATTTTCTATTAGTTTAATGTTCGGACACGTTTACTATCAATTAAAACGCTATTTTAGCTCTTAATTTTTTGTATAAATGGAAAAATCTTATAAAACAGTCTCTAATTCTTACTGTGAAATGGTTTCGTAAATTTTTTTCCGATAACTAATTTTTTAATGCTACAGTTAAAGATCTTTTTCTCTGTTATATTTATTTTTATCTATATTATTTTAAAACAATTTAACTTTCTTAATTTGCAATCATTTAAATTATAAATTTCTTATATATTATTTAAAACATTGAAGCGATTTTAGAGATATCAGTTTCTTGAACTGTTGACTTGATATCGAAAATAAAATATTTTTAGTACTTACCTATCGAATTTTATGATTATACGTTTAATAAATTTATCAAATAAAATCGTTCAAATAAAAGATTAGTTTTTTCCTTTTAATATTTTATTTTCAACTGAACAATTTGGAATTTTTCTATTCCTGGAATTTGATTATTTGGTAAGGATGTATTGAAAGAGAAAATAATTTGTTAGCCGTGTTTTTTGATAAACTACAACTGCACAAATATTATTTAGCTGACAAAATTTTCTGTACCATTTCTAATTTATTTTAAAAATATTTAATTTAGTTCAAATTGTTAACTCTAAAACTAACTTATTTCATTTCTTAATTGTGATACAAGTTAGCAAAAGCATCTAGTTCTCATTCACCGTATTATTTAAATATGAGATTAGAAAATTGCTCTCGACAAAATTTTTTGCATTTTCAAAGATTAAAGTCTTGAATGTTTATTTTTTAAACTACCAATAATTCTTTAATTTATATTTAAATAATTTTGATAAATAATCTTTTTGCTCATAGATTGCAATTTTAGAATTTTGCAGGGGAAAAGGAATTACCAAGAATTTTTATAAGCAATTAAATATCATTAAGAGTTAACAAATTTTAAAATCTGTTATATCAATTTTGTTCAGATTTAACCTTGCTAATAAGCAAAGATTAAAAAACAAAATTAAATCCTCATTAGGTGTGTTTTAACTGTGATAATTATCAAATTATAATTTTCTATTATGCAAAAATATATACGATTCTTACACAGGGCGCGCCGTGGCTGAGTGGTCAAAGTATCACTCCGCTAATCGCTTGAGAGCGTAGGAGTGTGGGTTCGATTCCCACCGTGGCCCTGGGTGTTTTCTTCGTTATTCTTCTGTGGTTGTACATCTGTCATTGTGCTATTTGTCCTATTATCAACGAAGACTTACAAGCGGATCTCAAGAATCAAGCATACAAGTCTGAATGTGTGTAATGTAATAAATAAATAAAAAATAACGATTCTTACATACAAAATGTTTTTTTACGATTCGTGTAAAATTAAAGGCAAATATATGCTTGTGTTATTCACATACTTTTTGTAATAAACTTTTTTGAAGTAAATTCATTTAAAAATATAAAAAGTGGAAAAATTCCTTATTGTCAAATTTTCAGTAAAGCAAAAATGTTTAAATGGTCTCATAAGGATATTTTTGAGGGATTCAAGTGTACAATGCTTTTGAAAGCAAATATACGTTTATTTGCCTTTAATTTTCAAATGAATAAACATGAAAAAAACTTAGGGAAAGTGTACATTAAGTATTATTTATTGCAATATAAAAGTTTACATAAATTCAAACAGAAATATGATTTACAACCAAAAAGCACACTTGGCAGAAAAGTTCCATCTCAGAGAAGATAGTACTTCACAATTCAATGTAAAAATAAAAAAAATGCAAGAAACATTTAAAAATTGATTGTAATAAGGAATGTATTCACTTCTCCGACTGAAATATATTGGTTGCATAGATTTTCGATGCTGTCATTTAAGTTATTAGATACGGAAATAGGACGGGAATACCAGGCAAGAAGTAACCCTTATTCCAGTTCGTGTAGTAATAATTGATCAGGACAAAGCTGAAAATTGTTTGTCAAGACAGTCTCAAGTATTTTTTGCAATTTAGATTCTCATTCGCCAAGACCTTGAATCCCTCTGCATTATAAACATGTGATGAGTATAGAAACTCATTGCGGTTTGTTTAGGAAATATGCTTTCTTGAAAACATGAATGAGTATTTCTCTGTTGTCAATTCAGGGGAAGATGCATAATGGATCTTCGAACATTCATGCTGCTATCTTTGCCCTGTAGTTGTGGAGATTCTTCTTGATGCGGCAAAATAATGTATGATGAGATGACACATAGTCCAATTTCTTCGAGACAAACGAGCCTAAGAAGGTTTTCATTGGATGTAAGTCTTGGACAACCTTGCTCATGTTTGTTTGATAGATTAATTTCAGATTATTACGCATCCCATTGTCATTTGATCATACTTCACTGTGTACTGAGAAATGAAGCAGCATCAACTTGTAACAATCTCATTCCCATATATCCTACTATCCATCACTTAATGAGTTACATAGACGACTTCTGGATTCTGCTAAATGTTTCTGGATGTTTTCCTCGAAATTACCAATAAAAAATGACTATCAGTAATCAAATACGAAACTCAAGGAAGTCATGCAAGTGTGAGGTTTCCATATTTTTTTTTATTCTTATGTAAATGTCCACTTCTTGAAAATAAAATTGATGATTATTGCTTTTGTGTAATTTTTTGTGGAAGCTCATTTATATAAGTAATGCTTTTTTTATTTTTAAGGCCATACCCTTTGAATGTGGAGCTTCGAGAAACATGTAATTTAATTTCGGAAGGCTGTATGTGAATACAGTACAATGAAACGTGTTTTACATTGGGAGTATTAAGCATTAAAATATCTATTTAATAATCAGCTCTAAATTATATCATGAATGTTTATCACACAGGTTATAAAATCTTGCCACTTTTAAATGATGCGAATAATATTATTCAAAAATTGTTTTTAAATAGAAAAATTAATTTATTCAAAATATTTTTATTTAATACATATTTCATTTGTAATTAAATTTCGCTTTTAAATACACAAACAATAACATTCGCATTATTTAGACAATATATTGAAAAAATTTCAAACTATTCTTGTTAAAATATTCAAATTATTATAAATTTATATTATGTTAAAAAAATAATCTCTTATTCCTTAAAAATAGCATAAGGTTTATATGAAACAAAGAACATTTTAACTCTCGTAGAATTCCCAACTTTTTTGATATTACAATACTATTTTCAACTTAACTCAAAGTTTGGTGTTATTTTAGGAAAATGATCGAGAAATGAATCTATCAAAGTAAATGCATTTCTTTGATTCAATAATGCTATAGCAAATATTCAGAATTATTTCATTTTTAATAAACGTGACATTTTTTAAAATTTGTGATTTTTAAATATATAAGCATTAATACGTGATATATGTATTTGAATATAAAGAAATTTCCGAAATTTTTTTATGTGAGCACATAGAATAATTTTAGACAAAAAAATAATATATATATATGATAATTCCAAAATATAATTTGTTTCACAATGAAGCTGACTCGCCTTAATACGAGGGTTACTCTGAAATTTTTGAGATACGCGCTAACGAGAAATTACAAAATAAAAATAACGGTTTAATTTTAAAGTACAAAGTATTTTAACACAGAAGACAATTTTTTACTGACTTACTTCAACTTGTTTAGTGTGGAATAAATTTTAAACAGAAGAGAAAATGGAGTTGACGCGAGAACATTTTCGCGCTATGATTTTCTACGATTTCAAAGCAGGATTAAACCAAGAAGAATGAATTCAACGGTTGCAATTAGCATTTGGTGATGAATCTCCAGCTCGTGCTACTGTATTCAGATGGTTTAGAGAATTTAGAAGAGGTCGCAATTTTCTTCAGGATGAAGAACACACAGGAAGGCCGCCGTCGGCAGTAATCCCGGATAATGTGTCTGCCATACGAAAAATGTTAATGGATGATAATTGCTGTACCTATCAAATAATACAGAAGCAACTTAACATTGGATCCGCAGCCATACACAAAATCATTCATGAAGAATTACATATGAAAAAAGTAGTTTGCCATTGGTTTCCCCATAATCTAACTGAGCATCAAAAAGAGGAGCGTGTCAGAATCAGTAAAGAAACTCTTAATATGCTGAATGAGGGTGACCACAGCATCATTTCTAAAATTGTTACAGGTGATGATGAAACGTACATACCGTTTTTTGACGTTCCAGCATGTCAAGAAAGCAAAGTATGGGTCTTTGAAGAGATGATCCCACGCCGACAATGGTGAAAAAACAACGCGTACTGAAAAAAGTGATGTATGCCGTTTTCTTCAGAAGTACGGGATTGGTCAAAGCCATCAAGTTGGAAGGACAGAAGACAGTAACAGCAAACTGGTATACCACTTAATGTCTTCCAGAAATTCTACAAGAACTGAATGTTAGGGGACTAATGCTTCACCATGACAATGCATCTTCACATGCAGCCGGATTAACAGTTGAGTTTCTTAAACAAAAACAAATTAAAGTGATCGAACATCCGCCGTATTCACCTGATCTAGCTATGTGCGACTTTTGGTTATTCTTTAATCTAAAAAAGAACTTACGTGGACGTCATTTTCATTCAGAAGAGATTGATGTGGCTTTAAATACATTTTTTTCATCTATTCGAAGAAATGAATGGCTTGAGGCATTTAATCTGTGGAAAATTCGTCTACAAAAGTGCATTGATGCTGGAAGAGACTACTTTAAACACACACCTAAAATTTTGTAAGTATAACTAAAAACCTAGTTGTATCTCAAAAATTTCAGAGTGACTCTCGTATATATTTACAAATTGGATAACATCTGTTAGTCTTCTTTCTAATCGTCAAGCATCGTTTTGTACCTTGAAAAATTTTCTACTTCTGGTTTTCAATTCATTTCTGTAAGATTTTTCTCCCAGCTATATTTTCTTTCAATCTATAAGTTTCCCGATTGAATAGTTCAGGCTTTCATGCGGGATGACTGACTTGTATGTTATCATACTTTAAAATAATACATTCATATTAAAAACAGAAATGAGAATTATGCATAACAGAAAATAAATTTAAAATAGCATCGTGCTATGAACATAGTAATCCAAAGCAGATATAAATCAAGTTATTACTTAACTAAAAGATGAAATTGTAGATTTTACTGCAATTACGTAAACAAAAGGGAGCTTATTTATGTAAAAAAATCTGACTTCACATTTTGAAATATTTCATGAATATATATCTAAAATGTCCTTTGTGATCACATCGTAATTCATTGATGTTAAATAAAATAAAAAATAGACACAGTGTTATGAATATCAATAATCAATTATCAGTCAGTATGATAAATAGCTAAATATATACAGCATGGGATGTTTATTGATTAGTAATTTCTTCCATGCTGCCTCGTCTTCATGTTTAAGTTCATCTACAGAATTTATTGTTTCACCAGCGTTCCTTTCTGTACCTAGCCCAGAGTTGGGCTCTATTAATTAGTGAAAGCTACCGGGTGGGCGTCCTCGGAATTAAGAAGCAGATAAGCCGAATACCCCTAATACTTAATCTGCCATCCCAGAGGTATCATTTCACTTGGAGGACATTGCGACCATGACCTATTTAAGGTGCACCTGCCACTTTTAGTGAACATGACGGATCTTCGGTTAAGTCGGGTAACTACAGAATTTTTCAGAATTCCTGAAATGTGCACATATTTTAGTTTTTATATTTTAAAACAAACAGAATATTTTTCCTATATATACAAAAAAAGTAAGCTAGAAAAAGCATGTGTAAAATAAACCAAGAAAAATTAACTTCAAATTAAATTCTAGTAGTAATGTTGTAAAGATGAAATGTTCAATTGAAAATCACAAAAGGCTGTAATAAATGTTTTAATAAATTGAATATATATATATATATATATATATATATATATATATACATATATATATATACAGAATAAAAATTTTTCGCATTATATTTGAATTTATACAAATTTCAAATTTACGTAGTTATTAGTAACTACAATAACTACTTATAACTTTTTACTTATAAGCTTTACTTATAACTTTTTACTTCAGAGTTAAACTTTTACTAACAAAGTATGCCCTTTTTTATTTTAAAGATATTTCGAATGACAGCTGTTCTAATATTACTATACTAAATATTTTTAGTATGACGAAACACATACAAATCTTATGAAACAGCTTTGTATGCTTAATATGTACAAACAATTTTAATGCCTTTATTAATCAACTACTGGCTCACGGAATAATTTGTTAGAATCAAAAGTTATATCTTGATTGACGTAAGCCAAATTTAAAAGCGACAGTAAAATAGTTATTTACAAGTAGATTGTAAAACACCAAGTCATTATATTTTGAAACACCTGCATACCTTCTACGTGTCACATGCAAATAACAAGGTATATAAGGTTTGCAAAAATTCATTTTTTTAATCTCCTGATAGTATCTTACTTAAATCGCTACAATGATTTGCAATCCAATAGTTTTTTTTCCATTCATTTTATTTGCTCAACCTGCTTTTGCTTTTAATTTGGAAACATTGGCGAAGTTAGAATTCTTGAATATCATAAATTACATTAGTAACTGTAAGTATTCTTTTCATTTGTAACTTTTATAATTTTGCTGATAAATTGCAAAAAAATGAACCATTACTAATGCCATCTACCCAAGACCGTAGATTTGATGACTGTGCCGTTATATGAATGTGACTTGCATATTTCTGTGATTTTAAATTATCTTTTGATTTGAAGAATTTCAGAAACTTGTAATTTTTTAAAATGCCAAAAAGTTTTAGACTAATTTGCTGAATCTGAAATTATTATTTTATATAATAATAAATAATAAAGCTTTTTTGGTAAGAATATAGAGTAATATTTTTGGCATTTTGCGCATTGTTATTTTATATTTTGAACATTTAATGAAACCGGTCAAAAATGTAAAGTTTGGGTATTGTGAAACTACAAATATTCATCAATTTGAATTTTATAACTATGCGTGCATATATATATAGTCGATGACACAATTGATTACAATTTATTATGAAATTTCTTTATTTCATTAAATATGTAAACTATGGCATATAAAATCTTAGTTTTATTTACTAGTTTTAAAACTTATAGAATGACTCTTCTAGAATAGTGTAGGATAATTAAATAAATTTTTTTAAGTAGAGTTTAAAGAGTTCAGTATGTGGAGTAAAAAAAAATCTTACCAGATTTTGAATGTGAATCTAGAAATAAAATTGTTGTGTTGTCACATATGTGTAGGACTTAAAAATTGTTTTGCATATATAGTTTTCAGCTTAATTATTTTCCTACTTAGATATTCTTTGTTAAAAGATACCGATTTGCACTATATATCAAATAGATTTTCAGAGCTTTAAGCTTTATATCTTTGCATTTAAATTTGTACAATTTTGGATAGTATTATGTTGTTACGAGCAGGATACATTAATTATTTAATATTGATCTGCGAATTTTCAAAACTTGCTACCTAAAAATATTTTTACTCTTCGTGTTTATAATATTGAAACATATTTATTTATATAAGAAAAATTAAACAAACCAACAAACACACACACGTTGTAAAAAACATTTTTATGTCTAAATTACGTAAAAAAATTTATTCTTATTCGATTTTGCATTAAAATCAACAATCTTTCAATTTCTAGCTAAAAATCCTCAATACTGTCAGAAATTTTTTGAATGTGAAAAGGGAATGCCACCAACGGTAAGATTTTGATATTTTTCATTTGAAATTTTCGGCTGATATTAATTTTTAGTAATTTTTTTAAAAATATTTTATGGAATTTAGAAATTAGAGTGGAAAGAAAATTTTTCGTAAAATACTTCTAATAATTTGAACACTTACAGATGCAAATGGCATCATTGATAACACAATGTAAGGACTGTGAGAACATTTCAACAACAACTAAACTTTTTGACATCGCTCCGTTTTTGATATATAGTGTCACAAAGAATAAAAAACACCTACATCAACGTTATGAATTTATTTCTGCATTCAACCTTTCTAAAATTCTTGCCACACAAATTAATGCTGAATTTCAATAAGACTGATAAATCACACTTGAATTTTTTTGGAGATGCAAATCGTAATACTATACAGTTAAACTGAATGAACAGTAAGCGTTTTCCAGATTGTGTTATCCAGCTCGAAAAGATTTGCATGTCTGAATTAGCTACTCTATGAAACAAAATCATTTCTTGTTTTCCGGAGTGACAAAAACACGTTAATATAGCAGGCTAGAAAACCAATTTCGGAGACATTGGTCATTTAACCAACTTAAAATATACTTGGTTATTGAACTATCCCACAAACCAAGGCTGTAACCTTGGTTTGTGGGATAGTTCAATACATGTTCGATGACTGGATGATTGAAAAAAGTGCCATACATCTTTCTACGTGTTAAAGCTTTAAATGTGGATTATTATCTTTGCACAGACTTAACCCACTTGGCAGCTTTAGATATTATATCATAGGAATGAAATAACAAAAGAGAATATGTTAAAGCTTGTAAGAATCGAAGACTACGTTGTATTTAATATGAAAATTTCAAGTAATCTTTTTTTAGTGATCATTTCGTTCGAAGCACAATCTCCAAGTGTTGAATATTTAAAATATGCAATATATACTTTTCAAGGAATCATTTCAAACATAATATGTCAAATATAGGTCAGAAGACCAATATACTCTGTAGTTGGTTGAACTTTTGAACTGTTTTTATGAAAATAATATAGTTATTTTCTTAACGTATATCTTTGGTTTTCATAAGCTGTATCCCAAAGTGTTTTTACATTTCATTTAAGATTAAGCACACACACATACTCTGACGAAAATAGATTGCTTTTTCTGTATACTACTTCTTAAAAGTTTACCTTTTCGAAATTACCCTGAACAGAATGAAAGCTTGGTTTGTTTGCCATTGTAAAGTTACTTTCTGTACACGCACTAATTAAACTGAAACCAACCGATTAAAGATTGTTCCAAATCCCTGCAATCTTTCATGCCAGAAACCGTATCCACAAACTGTTCAACTGATGGTCAGAACATTAAACATTCAATTGCTAGAATTGCTCTCTGAAATACTC